>BSBK01007501.1:520000-525000 GCA_027943335.1 Chamaecyparis obtusa
TTAATCTTGTCACTGATCTCGGCAATGAAGGTTTCCACAATGCATAGTTTGAACAAAATTTGACAAATTAATTGAGTAATACCCTGAATTTTAGTTATTACCTCAGATAGCTTGACCTTGTTAATTGCCACTTCTTGGCTAGTCCTTTCTGCAATTTTATCTTGTATCTTGGATTCTGCCCATTCTTCTATTCTCTTGTCTGCTTCGACATTTGGGGCATTTATCTCTTCAGCAAGTGTAGCAAGTTGGTCCATTATTAGAGTGTCCTCATCTATATGTACCTCTGGTACAACCTGTTGTAAGATATCTCTTACATTCTCAAGTATTTCTTTTCTCTTGCTTTCTTGTTTCAATTTTTCTTGTGCTACTTTCCTTGTACACAACTCCCCATATTTTCTTAGTTCCTTGGGGCTTAGGGTCCTCGAGTCTCAACTGCTTCCACAAGGATAGGAAGCTCTCTCGATAATGATGTGTATGCACACTCGGTAACTTGTCCTTCATCTTGTGCATTGTCTGGTGCAATGTTCACATCTTCATCATCATCTCTGTCATCAGGATCACCATTAGCGATGTCCTTAATGAGTACATCTTCATCATTTGTCTCCTTTATCTGGATCACTATTGGATCCGTTGTATCTTGTGAACTGCTTTTGACTTCTTTGTCAAGTGTTGTATCAATCACCTCGGTAAATGATACAGCTGATTCTTTTGTCTTCTTTGCTACATTATCATCATCTATATAAATACCTTTTCCTTTTGACCTTTGTCTCTTTTTAGACAAATTAAGAAATGCTTCTTTCTCATCTTGCTCTTTTGCTACAAAAATGGATGTCCACATGAGCTAGCTAGTCTCATCAACATCTACCAAATTTTTATCTAAAATTTGCATAGCTTAGCCTTTTACTTTGAATCTTTTATAATATGTGTCCATATACTCCTTTATTTCATCAAGAGTTAAATTTGGTGCTGCCTCAACTAGGGATTGTTCCCTCAATTTCTTCTCAGTGTCCAAGGCATAGGACCATTTCTAATTTATTCTTTCTTCTAATGCCTTGGGCAGTGGATATCCAAACTCCAATGGAACTCTTTTAAATCTTATCATCATCTGGATGATAGCCTCCTCAATTTTATTCTGATCCTTGGTAGACATGTTGTCAAACTGACTAATTTTCGGATTTGTTAGATCTCCATTCTCAATTATGTCTGCAGCAACCTCATCGATTGACCTATTCTTATTATTGACAAGCTTGAATTGATTGTTGGCATCTTCTTCATCCTCATGGTCTTCTCTTCCTCTAATTAATCTTCTCCTTTTCTTTGGTTCTGCAACTACAACCTTGGTTCCTCTTTTTGCATAAGTTTTGGTCGGAGTAGCTCCCTTAGGTTTTATTACTTTCTCAGTTCCCTTTTTCTGTGGTGGTGAAGCTCTAATTGCCAACCTTGTTCGTGCACCTGACCACACTAGAAATTGCTTCTTCCTTGGAGTTGGGGTGGGAGAAACTGGTATCGAATCTTTTTCCTTGTCAGACTCAGTTTCCTCACTATCATGTGCCTTGTCAGTTAATAGTAAATGATCTTCAGTTACAGGTTCAACTAGTGACTCGTTAGATGAGTCAGATACATCTCCAAACTTCTCAATTAACACTTTTTTCATTTCTTTGCTTTTCTTGTTATTTTGTCGATGACAAGATCTGTTTGTATTCTAGATTTTGCCTCTTCATAGGTTTCAAACCTCTCTGCCTTCTTGTCCTTCAGTAACACCAATAATGCCTTGATTGATTTCAAACCAAAATCATGATCCATTTCAATATCCCATGGGGGCTAGCCATTTAGTCCTTTGCTCTATAGCTTTAATCAATGTATGGTCGGTGTCAACTAGAAAACATATGTTCGTCTCATATTTTTCGACCAGTGAGCTTGGAATCTTGCTCCTCAGATTCATCTTGATCTTAAAACATTCAAAATATTCATCTACAACATTATTTGCTTTATCTCCCAGACTTGTCATTATATCATAAATTTGTGAAGTAATTAATGTGTCGGTAGACCAATCCATGTGGCCAACAGAAGGAAAGAATTTTTGGAGATAGAAAAATAAACATACTAGCAGTGAGCCAACTTACAGGTATTAGACTTTTGTGACCTGATTATTTTCATATTCTCTTCAACCTATTTCAGGAGTAGCTCAACAAGGTCTATCTAATGATCCTTCTTTATCATTTTGTAAGCCATATCCACAACACTACACTGTACACTATTCAGTCTGCTCGACTGATAGAACTTATAACCTATTACATGTGTTGCAAACTTAACTCCTGGATCCACAATAGAAGTTATCTTTAATGCTTTGGCATCCCATGTTGCACCTATATTTTTCTTAGCATCGGCTCGAGATGAACTTCGGAATGCTTTTGCCTTGTCGGTTGTGGGATACCCTGTGACCTTATGAATCATTCTCTTTGTCACTTTGATAGGACTATCCAGCCAAAATGTACCCTCATGATATCGACTAAGTACAGCCCGTATCCATTTGGTTTTGAAATTCTTCAGAAAATTTAGGGCATTAGTGAGTCCAATCATTTCTACTTGTTTATGCTCTATTTTTAACTTTGTATCATCACCACATAGTGCCTGGTATGCAACATAAATTTTGAAATCTCCTATTTTGCAGTGAATGTACAAATGTCTTCGACCAACAAAACCCTAGGTGGGATGCTTCAAAAAGTGCCTGCTAAATCTATTTTCGATGCTACTTCTGGGTGTGACTTTACTTAGGTTCGCTATAGTTAGCTGACACTATAAGATTAACTTCCTCTTCCACAACTTTAGAAGTGCTCACAGTGGATTCCATTATAACAAACTAGGTTTTCGATAAGTATGATGAATATGCTCGGTAGGGGTTTCAACTTACTCAAAATATGTTGAAGAATGTGCTCGATTTGATCTACAACTACTTGGGTTGAGCTTGAAAGATTCTTTGCTTAAACTCGCTCTCTGAAATCTCTTTGTGAAAAATGAACTCATACTTCTATGTATTTATAGCATTTTCTGAATGCTCAACCTACTACCAGCTTGGTGACAACTGTCAACTCGGTGACTATTGCAAACTTCCATCAACTCGGTTAACACATGATTTCTTACTCAATTGATACTAATACTTGGTTAACCTTGAATACTGATTACCGACGGGTAACCTTTTACTCCGTCTAACTTTTACCGGCTGTGTGACTTTGTTAGCTCAAGACATGTAAACCATAGTGCATCTATGTTCATGCAGATTTGGTATGTGCTCATCATATATAAGGAACTATATGTAAAATATGATCATTTGAGATGTCAATTCCATACATACCTATATCACCTTAAGTAGAGGTACTGATGTCACCTAATCCAGTGGATGAGGTTTCACTGACAGCATTACTTGACTCAGCATTCTCATTTGATGCTTTCCTCCACATAGTGTTCCTGATTCTCATGATATTTACAATAGTGTTTCCACTCTCAAATACATATCCTTCTTCTGGTGCTCAGTCTCTGGAGTCCTTGCTTAGATGACTGACCTTATGACAATGTAAGCACGCCATTCCAGTGCTTGTCTAGCTTCGTGATTGTCCGGTCCATCTTTTCCTCATACAATGTGCCCATATCTACCACATGCAATACAGTTAGCCCATGTGTTGTAATCCCAAACATAAGAATTACCTTGTCTCTTTGGTTAATAAGGCTTGGGTTTGCTCTTTTGTTTTGGTGTCCATACTTGCTTCATTTTTGCCTTACACTCTCATGCAGTGTGTCCATGTTCATTACAAGTATAACATAATTTCTCCATAGTAGGATTGTTAGCATTCTTGTTCAGCTTAGCTCTACATTCATAAGCTTGATGACCAAATTTTCCATAGTAATAACAATATCCATTAAACTTAGGAGTGACTGGAGGCTTACCTTGTGCTTTGCTTCTACAGACATTTGAGGTATGTCCTGGTTTACCACAATGATAACATGACAGCATCTTAGGTCTTTGACTTTGATTGTTGTTGACTTGTTCAACTTGTTTGGATGATTCTCCTTCGCTGGTATAGCCTAATCTAGCTTTACTTCCGAATCTTCTTTAATTAGTCAAAAAATCGTCAATCTTTTTTGAACTATCCTCACCCAATTTCATCATTTCACTGTGTTTTTGTTGAGTCTTTACTTCATTTCTCAGTCTCTCATTCTCTTCTCTGAGTATTGCAACATCTTCAAGTCTTCTTGACAATTCTCCATTTACTCGGTTGACTACCTGATTCACAACCATCATCTGATTAGATATTTTAAGGTGGTTCTCGATGAGTCTTTATATCTCAATTTCCTTTGCTTGAAGTTGTTCAATTATTTGTCTTCCGTCTTCAATAGCTAGATTCCTTTCTTGCTCAGCCTGTCTAGCCTTGTCCATTACTTCTACCATTCTCACCATCTGAGATTCCTGACCGATTTGCAGTGCTTTCACTTGTTCGGTTAAATGAAGATTCTTTTTAGACAAATCAAAGATTATACTTTCAGATCCATCAAAAATGCTTCTTGAACTAGATCCAATGTTATCAAATACATCATCAATCTCTTCTTCATGGTAACCAATCTCATTTTATAGAATAGCTAGGTTTTTTCTTTCAACCAGTAATTTATTCAATCCATCCTTGGCTTGCTTATACTGCTCAAAAAATATCTGAATTTGAATCTTTTGATTCTCTATTGTTTAATCTAACTTATATCTCTCCATGACTAGATCTTTACCCTTTAGTGGTTAAACTATTCAATAAGAGAATCGTGCTCAGATACCAATTGTTGGAATTGGAGAGATAGGGTACTAAGAGGGGAGGGGTGAATCAGTGCCCACAAAACTTTTAACTCATAAACCTTTCTAACCTTAAACAACAAACAGTAGTATCCTTCAACTATAACTTGAATCCATTACATGCATCATTCATTCAGTTAACTTATCAAAGTAAATAGCATGAAATCAA
>BSBK01007501.1:530000-717500 GCA_027943335.1 Chamaecyparis obtusa
GGAGAAACAAGCCAAATAATAAAATTTGGGCAATTATGTTGACATCTAATGTTCCCTGACATGTCTCCAAGGTTAATTGAATCCCTCTTGGAAGAAGGGCTCAAAACTTGAACTTAATGAAGTAGAAAATAAATCTTTGAGATGAGGAATTATGATCGAGGCTCAACTAGGGAATAAAGGAAGGAGTCATAAGTGAATGGATTTCCCTACTAAAAAAGAAAGAATGGCATATCCATTCCCAGCTAGGATGGAACCACAAACAATTTAACACCAATATGCAAAACCTACCCAATATATAAGGATAGACAAAATGACCATGGAAATCAAAGATGATACCTTATAGTTGGTATTAGATAAATTTGATAAATTGGGGGTACTAGCAAAATAGTGTGGTCCCACATCATCTTGACTAAGAAATGATGATATGGTGGAAGGAACGATTCCACCAACAGGTAAATAATATTCAGGTATCAAATGTAATTTATTTTGGATTAACTATACAAATATAGTAGTTAGGATATTATTTTATCAGGTAAATTCTTTAATCTATAAAGGATACGACTTTCACTTAATTAAATGGGTTCCAAGTTTTAAATCTTAAAACATATAAACCAACATTGCTCCTAACATGGATTAGCTTAGGGTTTTTGCTAGTAGATTACATGTGTATGTAAGTATTAGAGATCACTGGAAGCATAATATGATACTTCCTAGGGTTGAAGAACCAAATTTTGAAACAGGGGTAGTTGAAATCTTAGTAGACATATATACAAGATGGAAAACCCTAAAACCATTAGAAGTAATAAAAGAGATAAGAATTTTGAATATAGACCCTAAATCTTACCATGTAGAAATCAACAAATTTATGGTCAGAACTAAAACCATAATGAAAGGGGTGATTAATGCGAAATAAATTTTAGGAAGATGTAAAACAAGCAAATATATAAACAAAAACAAGGAAATTAATCAGATTTCTACAATCAATTTGAGTATTGCATGATAGATTTTTTATTTTTTATTGTGTATTTGTTTTTAGCATCAACGTTTCAGATCACACTCTGTGATCCATCATCAGGATGAAAGAGAATGTAGGATAAGAAAAATGTAAGATGATGGATCACAGAGTGTGATCCAATAAAAATAAATACACAATAAAAAACCAGAAATCTATTCATGCAAAAATAAGGAACCTGATATTGTTATAATATTAAACAAGGAAAGGGATGGATTCAAAATATACAGTCATGAATAGAATAAGGAAAAAATTGCTACCAATATAGAAGGACCATGAATAGACGTAGCAAGGACTAAAGATATGCATGAAAAAAGGCAATTCTAGAAACATTATTAGTAGAATCAAAAAGCTTCTAGGAGGAGGTAAGGGAATAATTGGCACTTTTGGATAATCTTCAAGAAGAATAAAAGGAGTATAACATAGAAATCAAGGATAAGAATGAAATCCAAATCCTGATAAATGAAAGCACTCTCAAAAATGATATTATAGAATAAGACATAAATAAAGAGCCAAAAATGTCCTTAGAATTAAGAACATTGTATGAGCTTTTGGTGATCTCAATAGAAGGGGAACAATTAGTAGAAGAAGAGGATAAAAATGAGAAGAAAAAAATTATAAATAAATTCATGGAAATAATGGAGGAATAAATAGAAGGAGAGATGGAAAACAACATTCAAAATATTGAAGCAATAATGGAGATAGAAAAATCTATGGAAGCCCGAGGGATTTGTCAGAGTTGTCCAAGTAAGATAAAACCATATTGTGTCAAATCTCCCAAGAAAGAGGGAGGAAATCTTTATCTCAGCTGAGAAGGAAAGATGGATTGACCAATGACCAAACCAAGATCAAAACTCTATTTAATGTAGGGAAGAGGAAGTTCCTTCCCACTTTTCCATGAAGATAATTAAGTGGAATGTTAGGGGCAAGAATGCCCTAACAAGTTATATTTACTTAAATGTTTTATCTTTCTTACAAATACAAAAATAGTAATGATTCAAGAAAAAAATTAGATGATAAAGAATCAAAAGAGTTCAGGAAAAGGATAGGGAGCTAGAAACGTGAGTCTATCACAACAAAAGGAGCTTAAGAGGATTAGGTATGTTATGGGATCCAAGGAAAATAGTAATAGAAGAAATCAATAGAAGAAAGAATTAGATGTGCGTAAGCGCAAAAAGTCTAATCAACAATCTAACTTTCATCCTATTCAATGTACACAGACCAATCCCAAATCACAAGAAAAAAAGAAACTTGGGAAGAGCTAGGAAACCAACTATCACACTTCCCTAATAAGAACTTCTTTTTGGGAGGTGACTTTAATGCTATTTTGGACCTCTTAGAAAATTAGGGGGATCAAAGAAGGAACCTCAGTCACTAATAGATTTTAGAGACTAAATTAGTGTTAAAACACTATGGATATAAAAATAGAAATGGAATTCATACTTGGAACAATAGAAGGTTGGGAATCAACCAAATAGCAGAGAAGTTGGATAGGTTTTTGTTTAAGGGAGATTTATTCGACTTTGCATACAACTTTAAAGCTATGATCCTTCCTAATTTAGTGTTAGATCACTGCAACCTCATAATAGGTAATAATAATCATTCCAAAGCTTTTATTAGGAATAGTGTATTTAGACAAGGTATTATTTCCCTATCACGAAGTGCATTTAAATTGTCAACCCAGGGACGTATACTTGAAATGGGATAGCACAATTTGTGCACTAAGCCTCTCATAAAGTCATCTTACTTAAGCTGCGGGAAAGGAAAATGCATAGAAAGAACTAGGCTACTGTTGTAGGAAAGTAAAAACACATAACTAAATAAATAAAACTGATGTAAACAACCATAAATTTAACTTCAACCTATCCTATCATTCCAAAGCATGTACTATGACTATCTCTGCATATGTTGTAGGAACAAACACAGGTATAATGTTGCAAGAGAAAGCAGTGAACGCTACTTCAAATACTAAAAATAGTTAAACTACTATATTCTACTCTAATCTATTCCACCTCCCAAGTGGGCCCCCTTGGTTGGTTTCAATTAAATATGAACATGGAAGATAATTCAAAATTACTCTTTCATTTCATATATTCAAAAAAAATGATTACATCAAAACGGTGTACAGAACCAAAGAGTAACTTGCTTCTCAATATAACAATAATATAATTATTTGTCTAACTAGATTTCCAACAATCATATCCCTATATATAGAGGATTGACATTTGAACATTCAGATAAGTTTTGATTGATTCATCCATGAAGAAAGGAGAATACGTCAGTGCAAAATGGAAGATCATAAAGACTAAACAACCATTTCGACAGAATATTGATTGTAGAGGAGATTTAGCATAGTCATATATATGTTCCTTCAATTCTGCAGGCATGTCCCGTGGTTATCTTAATGGTTCTTCACATCATGCCGAAACTTCATCACTTCCTCATTAATGCAATTGATTTACTCTCCAGTCGTCCCCTCTATCCTGCTAGATTAGTAGTGTATGCATGTATATTCAAGTATTCAACTTAGTCAATTTCATCCAAATATTAAGACATACATTAAAAATAGTTATATGAAATACTGCAGTATATATATAATATTAGCAAGGTGTGTCTACTATTTTCTACCCATAATTTTGTGGATCTGTCTGTAATTTTAGTATGTATACAAATTTAAGCACTTAAAAAGTCACACAAATGTTTTGGGAATGTCTAGAACAAAGCATAAAACAAAGACAAATTCTAGTATCATCATTTTCCCCCCCAACAAGTATAATGCTTGTCCTCAAGCATTACACTTCTTGGCAACTGATCTGAATTCTCCAACCTCAATTTTTCCTCTCTGCTTGCTCTTGAAGGTGTAGTAGAACCCTTTGGTTCTTCCCTAATAGTCCATTCGGTAATCTTCCTACAATTGGTCCAACTTTGTAGTGTTAATGTCATACAACGGCCACAGGAGCATCGATGGTTGAAAGGTTAGAGGACACCAAAGCTCTCTCCTGATCTGTCTCCCTAATTACATGTATTTTGGTACTATATTTACTATTGCCTCTAAATTAATGGGACTGTGTAGTTCAAACTTTTTGAAAACCCAAGGCAATCTGTTCCATCTACTCCTTACTCCAGTTAGGGCTCTTTGGAATGTGAAATAAGGCAATCCCCGGTATTCTTTGTAGACTTTATCTTTGATAGCAAAAATCTTGTATCTAGTTTCTGGTTTTGTCTTTCCATAGGTAAGTGTGAACCAATCTCTCAACAAAACATCTGGCTTACTAGATTCAACTCTTAAAGGTAAATGCTCTGACTTTTCCTGATCCTTATAATTGTCCAGTTGTCTATCATAAATTCCTTCATTATGCATCCAAGACATTAATCCTTTCAAATGTATATCCCCTATGTAAAGTAAGGGATTCCAATCAGTTTCATTTGGAATGATGAAATTGTGAAGATATAGTTCACAAAGAAAGTTATGCTACCAAACAGGAAATGTTTGTTGTTCTAAACTCAGAGTCTTTATCCTGGATGGTCATCATTAACTGGAACAGAAGGAATTGCTCTTTTAAGAAAATGGCATAAACCCTTGGGGGAGGCCTACAAGCTATGATTTTTCTTTGGGATGAGGTAGGTACACTATCTTTTGGGATAGGGAAAGGTTCATTTTCTTTAAGATTCTCATATTCTCTTTCTTGGGGTATATCAATTGGCTCAAAGGGTATTTCACTCTCAGGAATTGGTTGTTCAACATGTTCATCTTGAGGTTGTAAGGTTTTTACTCTAACAAATTCTTTCCATGCCAAAGGAGAGACGTCTCTAAGAGATCTTTCAACTAGTAGTTTGGCTAGGGCACGATGTGAAACAAAATTTGTTTTACTCTTCTAATTTTCCTCAGCACTTATGCTTAGCATGTTATACAGAAAATTTGGAATATTTACTTGAGGATTATTTTTGATGCAGCTAAGCAATTTGAAATGATGTGCATGTAAATGGTAAAATGATCTCCCTTCGCATGTGAAATACCTTATAATGTGTGTAGTCAGCTCATTGTATGAAGCAGGTAGTGACATATGCTTGTAACCTTGTTTGTTTACTTCCAGCGAAGGGTTGGAAGGATGGGTGACCTGAGCTCACGCCGACTTGACATCATGCTCGTTGGGGGTAATGCTCCCCAATTGTTGGAAATCTTGTCACCTATGCAATACATTCCTCCATTGCTAAAACCGTCACACCACAAATATTTGATTCCCCTTCCTCAAATGTGTTCATGAACTTAGTAGTCACATCCTCATCAAATTATGTTAATTTCAAGAAATATCCAAGCCATTCGCAGGCATAAATCTACTGATAGCTTCTACATCAGTTAACAAAATAGTATGAACCACGGGTTCATGCCTGATCAGCTGGCCTCCCATTATTCAGAATTCCTTCTCCATGTTTCTTTCTCAGTCTACCAATTCACAACTTCCTTTTGCTATGAAACCCCAAATTTTCTAAATCCTATGAAATACCCTTCAATTAGGCTCCTAACTGCACTTCAACTTCAACTCCCTTTAATCTCTGTGTTGCATTATTTTTTAAATGGGCAATATGAATGATAATGACACTTTACAGTAAGAAATTATGTTTTAAAGTCCAATTAAATCTCACACAAGTTGATTATGTCATCTAGGGTTACGTCAATCAAGAATCAAGAATAATCTGGGAATTTAAGTACAATAATTTGTGCAAACAATGCAAGGACTTAATGACATAGCAATTAAGTACAGATTGGGCTGACATGCAATCTAATTTGGGATGATAGGTATAGAAAATAGTGAATTAAACATTAATACACTTCTCTCCCCCATATGAAATTATGACAAGTGTCCACACTTGTTGCACTTCACAAGGGGTAGAAAACTAGTGTAATGCCATATGATATAAATATATGCAGTATTAGATATGATTGTCAAAATGTGTGTGCTAAAAGTGGAAATAAATTGAAAAGTTGTACCTGTCATGTTGTTGTCAAATGCACTGGAAAGATGAGAATATAATTCATCATGAAATGTATGATCGCTGAATGTATTTATGTGTTGATGTGGAATTTATTGAAAGCTTAGAAAATGGAAAATTTGGGTGACGTGGAGTTTGTGTGGGTGGAAGATAAAAAAATGAGGTGTGTTGGAAAGAGAAATTAAGAAAGTGAATGGAGAATGAGATTTCAGTTGAGGTGAAGTTTTTATTATGGGCGTACCTAAGAGTATCTTAGGGTGAAGCTGTAGGAGTTATTACCTTTGTCATTATTACCTTTGTCATTATTAGGTTGGCTTCTTGAAATTACTATAGGAACTCTTCCTTGGTTTGTGGTTGATGGTATAGACGGAGTCTAAGGGTGTTGACCAACAATTTGAAATATCAATTGTTGTCAGTTGAACTACGCCATTTTCAAAGACATGAGTTATCTCATATGGTCCTAGCCATCTTGTTTGTAGTTTTCCTTGTGTTTCTTGATATCTTGAATCAAACAATAGTGCCCAGTCACCTACTTTGAACTATCTATTCTTGATGTGGGAGTCATGCCATTTATTTCTTTGTTTTTGGACTATCTCTGTGCACTCCAATGCAGATTTTTGCATCTCATCCAAAGAGTTGAGATGTAGTAAGCATTCACGTTGTGCGGCAAGAAGATCAATGTTTAGTTTCAAAGTAGTCTGCAATGTTTTATGTTCAAATTTAATTGGGAGCATGGATGCTTTTCCATATAGTAGTTCAAATGGAGTCTATCCAGTTGTTGTTTTCCATGTGGTTATGTATGCCCGTACTTTTCTGATAGATGACTGCTCCAATATCAACCATTGAGTTGAACTATTTTTGTAAGTATTGCCTCAATTTCTCTATTGGTGACTTCCGCCTGACCATTGGCTTGTGGATGGTAGGGACTGGATTTCCTATGTCTGATGTTGTATTCATTCATGAGGTCTGTTATGAGATTTGATGTGAGTTGTGCTCTCTGATCAGACGCTAGCTCCCTTGGTACACCATAGCGAGTGAATATTTCTTCATACAGGAATTCTGCTACTTTGTTGTCACGGGCGTGCTTCATTGCCATCACTTATACCCTTTTTGTTACATAATTTGTGCATAACAATATGTATGATTTTCCATTAGATGGAGGGTCTATAGGACCAATAAAATCCATGCCCCATTTGTCAAATGGTGTAACAACCACTTGTGGATGTAGAGGCATTTCATCTGATTTGGTAGGACAGCCCATCCTTTGGCATTTGTCACATTTTCTGGCATAATTGGTTGCATCTTTGTGAAGTGTTGGCCAATAGTAGCATGTTTTCAATACTTTCATTGTTGTCCTCTTTGTTGCAAAGTGTCCTCCACAAGCTTCATTATGACAAGCGTGCAAGATGTCATAGGTTTCATCTTCACGTACACATCTTCTCATGATTTGGTCTGGGCTAGTATAAAACAATGTGTTGTCAATCCATGAATACTGAAAGCTCTTTTCAACTAGCAATTTCTTGTCCTTGGGAGAAAAGTGTGTAGGCATCTTGTCAGCTACAAGGTAATTAGCTATATCATCATACCATGGACTCTTAATAGCAATGTGAAACAGATGTTCATCTGGAAATGTGTCATATATTAATGAGTTATCTGTATTGTCATGTTGTAGTCTAGAAAAATATTCTGCTACTACATTTGCTTTTCCTAGCTTGTCTACTATTGTTAGATCAAATTCCTATAATAGAAGAAGCCATCTTGCTAACCTACTTGAAATGGATGGTTTATTCATAAGATATTTTTTTTGCAGCATGGTCAGTATGAACAAATATTTGATACCCTGTTACATAATGACGAAACTTGTTTAGAGCATAGACAACTGCCAGTATTGTTTTTCTGTGATTATGTAGTTTAACTCTAGACCATGTAGACTTTTGCTGATATAATAAATGGCATTTTCAAGTTTATTAGACTTCTGGCCTAGAACAAATCTTATTGCATAGTCAGAGGCATTAGTATGTATATAAAATGGTAAAATGCAATTATGGCCTTTTAGTACTGGTGCTTTTGTAAGAAGGTTTTTAAGCTGCAGGGATGACTCTTCACAAGCTAGGGTCCATGTGAATTTGACCTCTTTTGTAAGCAAAGTATATAGTGGACAGGCTATTTGACTGAAGTTTTGAATGAAATGTCTATAATATCTAGCATGTCCTAAAAATGATCTAACATCTTTTTGCTTAGTAGGTGTAAGCAAGGTTAGGATTACCTCTATTTTTGCAGGATCCACTTGTATTCTAGCTTCTAAGATGAAATTTCATAGTACAACTCCTTCTTGTATCATCATGAAACATTTCTCACTATTGAGAGACAGATTGTGTTCTTTGCATCTGATCAGTAGTTTCTCCAAATTCTCTAAAGCTTCTTCAAATGTGACTCTGAATGAGGTGAAGTCATCCATATAAATCTCCATGTAGTCATGTGAGATGTCATAAAAAATGTTGATCACAGTCCTCTAAAATGTTGCAGGTGCATGACATAGACCAAATGGTAGAACAAAATATGCATATATTCCCCAAGGACATGTGAATGTTGTCTTTTCTTGATCCTTAGGTGCAATGCTAATCTGATTGTATCCACTATATCCATCAAGAAATGAGAAGTACTTTGTACTTGCTAATGTATCTAGAACTTGATCAATAAGTGGCAATGGAAAAAGGTCTTTCTTTGTTACATTATTGAGCTCTCTATAATCTACATATATTCTCCATTTACCCCCTTTCTTAGGTACTATTACAAGAGGTGAAACCCATTTACTATCTGAGATTGGATATATGAAACCAACATTAGTAGTTTCTATAGCTCAGTTTTTACAATTTCTCTAAGGGCTGGGTTGATTCTTCTCTGAGGCTGATGGAGTGGTAGACTACCTTCATTGATATAAATCCTATGAGTACAAAGTTTTGGGCTTAATCCTTTCATATCTTCATAGTCCCAAGCAAAAGCTTTTTCATGTTTACATAGGAGTTGTGTTAACAATTTTAATTGTTGTGATAGTTTATTGTTAACATGAAGGTTGTGGCTAGGTGAGAGTTCTACAATAGTTGTTATCTCTAGTGTTGATGCTTCTGATATAGGGCTGATTGATATCTCACAAGGTAATAATTGATGGACGATTTTAGGTTTTGTTGGTAAGACATAATTTTCATAAGTAGTCAATTGCAGAATTGAAATTTGAGAAATATCTTTTGTTGTGACACAATCATTTGTAAGGATACTATGGAGGACATCATCATCTTCTTGTATTTTCAGAAAATATTTTCTATGTAGCATCATCAATTGAGTAATAGAGTTTATTTCTTCTTCCTCATCTCCCAAGTTTGGCCAAATAAGATTGCTTAAATGTGGTTGGGCTAGAGGATATATAAGGCTAACTTATTGATGGTTTGGCCATCAAAGATGGTCATATTTCCTAATCTACAACTAATATTAGCATATTTTGTTGCTAACTATGGTCTTCCAAGGATTGCTAGATAACTAGCAAGGGTTACTTTGGGTGACAGTATCATAAAGTCAACAAGGTACTCCTAAGAATCCAATGTGACTACTATATCTTTGATTATGTCATTTGGGGTGATAGTAGAATTGTCTACAAGTTGTAAAACTATTGGAGTTGCCCTTAATCCCTCTATAATCAGCCTATGCATAGTATCCTTGGTCATGACAGTTATAGCAACACCTAAGTCTATCAAAGCATTCTTCATTGACTGGCCATTAATTATTACATCAACAACTGGGCTTCCTGGATCAGAGTACTTAGGAATCACTATCTTTCCCAACATTATATTAGCCAGTTGACCTATAACATGCATTATTTGAGGATCCTTTTTCTTTCTTCCAGGTTTCTTAAGACATGCTTCTAAAATGACTTTTCCATAGAGAGGAACATCTTTGATAGCCTGAAACAATGAGATTTGAATATGCATGTTCTTTAATTGGTCAAGGATATCAAATGGTGCTTCTTCCTGGAGCATAGGTTTTTCCATCCTAAGGCTCTGAGGAAAAGGAGGATTAGCTAGGATTTGAGCATAATTTTCGCTTGGCATCTTAGTTGGTAAGGCTGGATGTGGCAAAGTAGCTTCTGGTTGTGGTGTTAATGTTGTAGGAGTGTTTGGTACTTTCATTATAATAGGAGGTTCTGGTGCTGGTAGCATAGTACCAGATCTCAAGTTAATGTCAGTTATGTCCAATGCATAAGTAGGGTACTATTGAGCTTCAATAGTGTAGACTGGTTGTTGTTGCTTATTATTAGGATTTGGTTTTGGCTGAGCAGGTAATTGTGTTGGCTGTGGAGGAGAACTTGTGGTTGCAGGAGGTGGCATAAGTGTTGGTTGAGGAACCGAAGGTGGTAATGATTGATAGCCAGGATTCTGATTAGGCCATTTTTGAGGTCCCCTCCTTTGATTATATGGTTGCCAATTTTCTTGTGGTGGCTACCATTGATTTTGAAATTGTGGTTGTGGCCATTGGGGTTGCTGGGAGTTATACCACTAGTTCGGCTGAGTATTTGGCCAGGCATTATTCCACATAGGTTGGAAGGACTGTGAAGGATATTGGGAATTTTGGTTTTGTCATTGGCTACTATAATTATTGAAATATTATAAAGGGTCCTGAGTCATACCTTATCTTGGAGCCTATGGGAGACTTTGAGCAATGAAGAATACTTGCTCATCCTCTCCCTCTACTTTCCTAAACTCAGTAGGAATATGTTGTGTTTCCAAATTTGCTACCAACTTGCACTAACAATCCTTCTTTTGTTGTTTATAGTGGGGGCAGTACTCAACTAACTTTACCTCAGCTTCTTCATGCTTCTTTTTAGCTTGCATTGTATCTAGGTGGGTGGAAACATCGTTGATAATGTCTTGTTTGAAATCTGACAACAAATTTGATATTTCCATCTTTGATATACCAGAGCTATTTCCTTTTGCAAGTGTCGAATGAAATCCTCTGCCCTTCTTTACTGTTGATCTTGAATAGTTCAAGTAGATTTTCTTGAGATCATCCCAAGAAGATTGAGATATATCTCCTCTAGCCATAAGGTCTAGTGCTTCGAGACAGTTGTCATTTACTCCTCTTAAAAAGATGAGTTTTTGTGAATCCTCCTGCAATTCATGTTGAGGATTCTTCTGCATATTGTATAAGAAGTGTGAAATGTAGTCTTTTAGAGTCTCATCTTCTTTTTGTGACATTTGGAAGATGTCATCCCCTCTAAAATCACCCCCCTTACAATATTCTTTATATTTTTGCAAAAATAGGGTTTGCATCTCATTCCAATCAATTGTTGCATTAGCCCCTAATCCCATAAACCATCTTAGGGCTGACTCCTTTAATGCGGCTCGAAACAATTTGAGTTTATGACTATCAGTGTTATAGTCAAAACTTTGGCAGAGAATGTCAAACTCAAATAAAAAGGTGTTAGGGTCCTTAGTTATTAGGCCATAAAACTTTGGTAACACAACAATGGGTATGTTTTTGAGATTAGCATTATTAATAAGGCTAGGAAGTGGAAATGGGAATGTAGGTTGAGCCATTATTGCAGGTAATTGGGAATGAAGTTGTTGTTGGGAAGTGTTTATGCATAAAGGATTATTATTAGCAATTGGTGCACTTGAGGTGGAGTTTGCAAGAAATTTGGCCAAAATCTCAGCAAAAGGCCGAAGGTCAAATAGATCAAATGGGTCATCTATTGATGAAGTTGATGGAGTAAATTCTAGACTCGCATCGACAAAAGGCAATTCGACTTCTAAAGACTCTTCATTTAAATTAAGAGATTCTCTTGGGAGGAATCTTCCATGGACATCTCTTCTTCTTCCCCTTCGATGCATGCAAGTAGTTAAGTGAACTTGTGAAGCAAGTCTAGACCTACAAACTATTTCTAGAAAATAGGGAACTATCTAAAATGACTCAATAGGATTCTCAGCTTGACACCATCCCTAGCAACAACACCAAAAATGAACAGCCCCATAATAGGTAATAATAATCATGCCAAAGCTTTTCCTAGGAATAGTGTATTCATACTAGGTATTATTTCCCTATCATGAAGTGCAATTAAATTGTCAACCTAGGGATGTATAATTGAAATGGGATAGCACATTTTGTGCACTGAGCATCTCATAAAGTCATCTTACTTAAGCTATAGGAAAGGAAAATGCATAGAAAGAACTAGGCTACTGTTGCAGGAAAGTAAAACACACAACTGAATAAATAAAACTGAAAACAACCATAAATTTAACTTCAACCTATCCTATCATTCCAAAGCATGTACTATGAATATCTCTGCATATGCTGTAGGAACAAACACATGTATAATGTTGTAGGAGAAAGCAGTGAATGCTACTTCAAATACTGAAAATAGTTAAACTACTTATTCTACTCTAATCTATTCTACCACCTAAGTGAGCCCCCTTGGTTGGTTTCAATTAACTACGAACACAGAAGATAATTCAAAATTACTCTTTCATTTCATATATTCAAAAAATTGATTACATCAAAATGGTGTACATAACCAAAGAGTAACTTACTTCTCAATATAACAGTAATACAATTATTTGTCTAACTAGATTTCCAACAATCATATCCCTATATATTGAGGATTGACATTTGAACATTCATATAAGTTTGACTGATTCATCCATGAAGAAAGGAGAACACGTCAATCCATAATGAAATATCATAAAGACTAAACAACCATTTCAATAGAATATTGATTGTAGAGGAGATTTAGCATAGTCGTGCCCCTATATTCCCTGAGACATTTGTGCCTTCAATTCTGTAGGCATGTCCCACGATTTTCTTAATGGTTCTTCATAGAGGATAAAAACAACATAAAACAAAGACAAATTCTAGTCTCATCAATCACTTTCTTGTTCAATTAACAATAATGGAAGAAATCAAGCCCAAAAGATGTCCCTCTAAATTCAAAAATATGTGGATTAGCAATGAATTTTTTTGAGATGGTTGAACTATGGTGGAATGAGGAGAGAGTAAAAGGCTCAAAACTTTTATGTTTCGTAACTAAATTGAAAACTATAAAAAGAAAGATACTATGCTAGAACAAAGAATAATTTGGTGATATTTTTGCAATCAAAGAACAAGTAGATAAATATTTGGAAAGCTTAAATGACAAGGTAATTAATAGAGGTATGGATTAAGTAAGATACCTTAAAGAATAAGAACTTCTAGAAAAATATGAAGACATATTGGCGAAAAAGGAAATATTTTGGCGATAGAAATCAAGAGAAACATGGTTGACAGAGGGAGAAATTTTTTTTTAAAAAATCATAATAGTACTAAATACAAAAGTAGTATTAACATAATAACAAAAACAAGAAATTAAGAAGGAGATTTAGTAGAGGAGCCGAGCCTAATATCAAAAGAAGTTGTCAATTTCTATCAAAATATCCTAAATAATAATGAGGGCTCAGATTTAGAGACCTAATCGAGTATACTTAGAAATATCCCTAAATTGATTGCAGGAGAACAAAATAAAAAAATTAACTAGTAAATCCACAAATGAATAAATAGAAGTAGCCCTCAAACAAATCCATCTGGACAAGGCTCTGGGTCCAAATGACATTCTAGCATATTTTTCCCAAAACTGTTGGTATTTTCTAGGTAATGAGATGGTAGAGGCATTAGATTGTGCTAGGAATTCTAGGAGGATTCTAAGAGAGAGATCAATAATACCTTCATCACCTTAATCCCTAGAAAGGAAAAATCATAAAATCTAGATGAATATAGGCCTATATTGCTATGTAATAAGGTTTAAAAAGTAATGGAAAAAGCATTAGCAAATAGAATAAAAAAATGTCTACCCTCAATTATAAAAGAAGAACATACAGGCTTTGTACCTGGAAGGTCCATCTTTGATGGTGTCATTATAGCTTAGGAGGTAATCCATTCAGTACAACAAAATTAAAAACCTTGTACGCTCATTAAATTAGACATTAAAAAGGCTTACGATAAGGTTGATTGGAGAATCCTTTGTAAATTCTTAGAGGCCTTTAGGTTTTCCAAATAGTGGATTAACCTTATATTTGAATTTATAGAAAATCTTGAAGTGTCTGTTTTGGTGAACGCAACTCCAGAAGGTTTTTTTGAGATTTCTAGAGGTCTAAGACAAGGGGGCCCTATTTTACCCTTTTTATTTATAATCATGGCATAGGCTCTTGGGAGATCAATAGAAAAATTCCAAGAAATGGGTAACATTAGAGGCATAAAGATTACTAGTGATCTCCCACCAGTAACACATCAATAATTTGTTGATGTCATATTATTATTTGGGGATAGCAATAAATAAGAAGCTACACACATAAAACATATATTAAACTGACCTACTCCAAGGCATATGGGCAAGAAGTTAGCCAAGAGAAAACAAAAATATTCTTCTTCAATTGCAATGAGGGGTTGGAAAGAAATATAATACATATATTAGGATATAGGAAAGGTGAAATTTTGAGAAGATATCTAGGGATACCACTAAATAGTGGAACTCAGTCAACAAAGCTATGGGATTTGGTTCTAACCAAATTAGACAAAACATTATAGTCTTGTAAAGGTAGAAGGTTATCCTTGTTGGGGAAGGTTACAATGATAAGATCGGTATTCTCAGCAATACCCTTATATTAGATGTATTTCCTCCCTCTTCTTACTAGAGTTTGAGAAAAACTAGACAAAAAAAGAGCCTTTTATTGGTAAGGAACTAAAGACAAAAAATAAGAAAGCATAAATTGCATGGGATAAAATATGCATAACTAAAGAGAGGAAGGGATAGGAGAAAGAAATCATGAAATAAAAAATAAAGCACTTAGAGAAAAATGATACGGAGGATGTTTAGAAACCCCAATCTAAAGTTGGCTAAGATATTAAGACATCAATATTTGGGTAGAAGTGACCCAAACAACTTGTTTAGAATAATAGCTGCCCCAAATGGGTCCAAAACTTGGAACTTTCTTTAGAATGTATAAATATTATTACAGAGAAACTAACATTGGATGTAGCAGACATACATAAAGCTCTCTTTGGGATGACTCGTGGGGGGATATCCACCAATCAATGTTCTATCAATCCTTAAGGGACTAAGAGAAGTCTTATAAAACTAATGGGGAAGGTATATCAAAGACTATATTGAATACAATAATAATGATCTTGCAATGGGATGGAAATGGAAATCTTTAGACAATTTGAACCTACCAAGAAATGAAATTGACTCCCTAAGATAAATTATACAAGATACAAAAATATCTATAATAAGAGGGGATGACAAACTTATATGGAATGGAGAGAAGTTAGGGGAATACAATACAAAAGATGGTTACAACTACCTTAATATAAAACATCATTACCCTAAGACAAAGTTACCAATTATCCTATGCTAGGATAGAGTTTTCTTGCCAAAGGCTAGGACATTTCTATGGGAAACAATGCAAAACAAGATCTTAACTATTGATCGGTTTAGGAAATCCGATTATGAAGGCCCAAATAGATACCCAGTGTATGAAGAAGAGGATACATTAGACCATCTACTTCTCGATTGTAAATACACAACCAATGTTGGAAATGGTTATTGGAAAAGCTTGATTGAATCATAACATTACCTAAAAAAAGTCTTACCCCTTTCTAATTTAGATTTGGCCCATCCATCTTAGATACAACCCCTATGGTATGCTTTGGGTCAATGGACCTTCTATCATGCTATGGGAAGTATGGAAATAAAGAAATAGGATATTACTCAAAGGGAAACATATGGGATGGGAAAACCTATAAAATTGAAGCATCAATCACCGAAGTAACTAATAGTAGACTAAGAAAATTACAATAGAATGATCAGAATTTTATAATTAAGGAAGAGAGAACTAGGAAGAAGTGGAAATGACTAATATCTCCCCCCCCCCCCCCACATAGGTAATTGAGGCCCTATATCCAAAGAAAAAATGAAAGAATGCAAATGGTCTCCATTGCCATTTGGTTGGCACAAGCTTAGTTTTGACAGAGCGTCAAGAGGAAATCCAATGAAGGTCGAGATAGGGTGCATTATTCACCTTTGGGATGACATAGAAGTGGCTAGCCTAGAAAGACCAGTAGGGAATGTAAAAAATAACATTGCAGAAATCATTTGTTTAGTAGAAGGTCTTCTCCTTAGTAAGGATGTGAAGATAAAAAATTTGGAAATTGAAGGTGACTTAGAACTTATTATCAATGCGCTAAGTTCTAGAAAAAATCAAAATTGGAGACTAAATAGTTTGTTGGGAAGAGAAAATGATCTTATAAAATATTTCAAATCAATTACATTCAACCATACAGTGAAGGAAACACAAAAGCAGATTTATTAGAAAACTTAAGTGCTGATGGGATTTGGAAAGAAAAGATAGGATAAAGAATGAGATAGTAATATTGGAGATGGGAAAACTATGTCCTTTACTATATTATCTAAACAATCCCCTATTTCTTGATACAAAAAGAAGAAGAGGCCTTTATAAAGAAGGGTAGATTTTGTGGTTAAGTTATAAGAAATAAAGGCTAGGAGAGATACTTTGAGTCATTGTATAAAATTAAAATTCAAAGCAATTATCCGTAAGATGCCATAGGTAAGTGTCTAAGATTATTTAACTAAAACTTGTATTGAGGATGTGGTAGGACATGAAGGCAATGACATGGATAATTTGAATTCTTATAGAAGAGTCTAGAGGACTCCAAATACTTGAGCAAAAGAAAGGTGACCTTCCCCACGTGTGAAGGCATAAGGGAAGGTCCTTTCCTAAAAATACCTCATTAAATAATCATCGAAGAACACTTAAGGATTAAAAATATAGATGAGAGAGTAGACAAGTTACCAATTTCAATTCTATTTAGCATTCGTTTGGGTGATAAGAAAGTGGGGAAGCTGAGCAAAGACAACCAAGTTGACCATGTGCCTTTTTTCAGAACATGAAAATAGACTAATGGTAGAGTGAAACCATAAATATAGGGAGGAATACTTAATGAATTGGATGATTTAGTCAACTTGGCACTGAGATTGATCATGGGAGAAGAACTCTTAAACTACAAATATAATTTTAGGGTGAATTGTGACATACTTGCAGCTTTTGTATCCATTCTATTTGTAACATAAACTGAGAAGGAGGATGCAATGAAATTATGTAAGTGTTTTTTTTATCTGTAACAATAATTTTATTGATAATAATATGAATGGTTATAATAAATTCAATCTTCTTAAAACAAGTTGTTTCACCAACCAACCCAAAAAACCGTCCATTTTATCAATTCTACTCTTAATCATTCTACTACTATTTGATTTTACAATAAATTAAAAAACCCTAAGACCATGTAGATTTACATATAAAGATTAGATGGTTTTAAACCTAACATTTTAATCTTAAGGATTCAGCATAAAAAAAAATTGTTCTTGCCTTCACTTTGACATACGTCGGCATATCAGTTGAAAATTGCCTTTCTTGCATTAATTGTAGGTTTGAGGCTCCTAAAAGAGGGGATAAAGTCTTCAAGAAAAACCTACATTTTATCACTGTCCAACCCTTATTGGCTTCATAGGTTTTTGAACACTATTCAAAACCAAACCAAGCATTGCTATTCTTCACAAAAAACACAAAATTTATGCTTCCATTAAAAAACCCAATTATCACTCCTTTATGGGTTTCCTTTTTCTTGCTCCACGCTTCCTTCTTGGAACCTGCATTTAAAAAATAGTCAACTGTTCTTCTTCCTCCCACTGCGCTTCAAATACCCATTGTTTTAAATTCTCCTAGGCTCTTTCTCTTTCTAGAGTATATGCACCTTTATCCACTTTTCCCCACCATCTCACAAAGGGCACCAAGCCAAAGGCTCGACCCTCCTCTTCATCTTCAAAACATTCCCTATAGTTTGAACCTATTCCCGGTGTCTCCCATTCTAAAATTGAATCAAGCTCTAGCAACATGTCTTCTTCGAATAAACTTCACATCACCCTTCCCACCTATTTCATTTCCTCTACAACTTCTAGCGCCCAAGCTATCAACATAGAGAAAACATCTAAATTGACCCACCTTTTCAACTTTCGCTCTTGGAATTGGGTTCCCAAAACCTCAATAGTTGCCTCTGCCACGCTTTCATTTTTTATCTTCAACAACCCCATCTTTCTTTCCTTCTGCATCATCCCTTTAAAATATTTTCATTGTTTCATGGTGTCCACTATGAAAGTCGCTTCCATATAGTTATCTTCCCTGCTTTGTTGAACAAAATGCAGAAAAAACTTCCAACATGCGCTAACCGTCTTCTAAAAAGACTATAAAAAAGCTTTTAGTTTTCCTGAAATATCTTTCCATATATAATTAAGGATCATAACTTGCATAATTCCACATCCTGCCACTTCACACTTTTTGAGATTATGTCAAAGATTAAATCTCCATAGATCTACGAAAGGACATAACTTACCCTGCTGTCATCTTTGGCTCGATTTCCTTACATATTATGTGAAGCTCAATAAATAATGATGTAGCTAAAAGTGGATTCTTAAATATCTCACAATGACAATAAACTCTTTGATAAGTCACTTCACATTAGGTGTCATTTATGGTTGAGATTTTAAAAACATCAACAGTTATAAGGCCGCCATTATTAGACAAATGTTAATATTTGAATTAGGACTGGAAATTTTCATATCTAATTTCATCAACTTTATCATAAGATAGAGCCCATTTTGACAAAAAATTTGCTTCACAATTTCCCATCCTTCTGATATGACTAACTTTAAATTCCTATAGATTTATAAACTCATCCAGAATAATATCTAACACTCCTTGGAGATGCCAGACCACAATCTCCCATTTTTGAATAGCTTGCACTATAATCTGGGAGTCACTCTCTAGGTGAATTCTTGACAATTTTAGGAATTTGCTAACCTTTAAAGCTAAAAGAGTTGCCTTTTCTTCTGCCAAATTGTTTGTTCCTTCATTAAGTTTCTGAGCAACTATGGAAATAGTGTTCCCTTTCCAATCTCTAAAAATAACCCCTACTCCGGACGGGCCTGGGTTCCCTTGAGCAGCCTCGTCAAAGTTAACCTTCCACCAATTCACCTTCGGTTGTTTCCACAAAATAGTGTTAAGTTTTCCATTCAAAATCTCTAGTCTTCTTGTTTTGTTACTGAATCTAATTTTTACCTATGGCCATTTTGTTTGAATCCTTCTATTAGTGGAGGTGTAGGGGATAGAGGATTTTAAATTAGTAGTAGCAGCACTCACTCAAAACTTCCACAATAGAGTTATTAATTCTGGTTTTGATCCTTTCCACAAATTCAAATTTATTTTGGAAAATCCTCTAGTTCCTTTCTTTCCAAATTTCCCAAATTACAATTAAGAGACTGATATGCCAAACAACAAATAAAATTGTCTTACTCCAAACACTCGGCCAACCAACAAAAATTTCCTTCAAAGAGTTTTGCATGGAGCCAGACCAACCTAGTTTACTCCTAATCATCTCCCAACACTCATAGGCAAATATACATTGCAAGAGAACATGATCTACATATTCTGAGGCATTATTACATAAAATACACTTTGTCAGACCTACAAAACCAAATTTCTTTCATCTCTCTTCTGTCAGAATTCTACCCTAAACAACTAACCATGCAAAGGACCCTGCTTTAGGAAGGAAATCTTTACTCCAATATAATTGTGTTGACCAATCAACCAAGTTACCATTAGTAGATAGCAGATTGTAACCCAACTTTATTGAATACTGACCACTTTTTGCTTCACACCAAATTAATTTATCATCCTTTTCTGAGAAGATGCAAACTCCATTCTGAAAAACATTATCTATCAAGGATCATTGTTGGTATGAAAGGTCAAGATTGTCTAACTTCTCCAAGCTAACTGCTATCCAAAAATAATATTTTTGACTTCTAGGTTATCCCTTAGTTTATAACCCTACCTTCTAACATTTTTTTTTTTAATGTCTTGGAGCCCAAGATCATTTTTAAGAGCAAGGAATCCATTCCAAGAATCATCCCAGAAGGATGCCTGATTCCCATTTCCAACCTACCAAGTCAAATGGTTAGTGATAACAATCCTACATTCTAAAATGAAATTCCAAATTGTTGATCCTCTTAGGAGGTCTCTTATTGTGAGAATCCTCTTACTATCATTGTTGTCCAAGTGTTTTTCCCTTAGAATCCTGGCCCACAACATATCTAAGTTTGAATAAATACCCCACACCAATTTAGCCCTCAAAGCAAGGTTCATCGCCTGCCAATTCTATAATCTAGCCTCACCATATTTCTTGGGTTTACAGATCTTTTCCCATGATAAGAGCAAAATTTTATCCTCCACACCAGTACCATTCCAAAAGAATTTTCTCATTTTTTGATCTAAGTATCCCAACACATTTATAGGAACCTTCATAAATCTCATTTAGTAGATAGGGATGACATAAATAACTGACTGTAGTAGCAAAATCCTTCCTACAGAGGTTAACCATCTACTTTTCTAGACTTCCATTCTTTTAACAACACTATCAATTAGACCCTTCCAAAGATTGGATATGCCTACTCCAACAAAAGGTGAATGCCCAAATATTTACCTAGAAGTTTACCAGTCCTCGTTCCCAAAACTTGGCCTATGTGTCTCTGGGAGGGAAGGTCTGTATTAAAGAAAAAGACCTCAGATTTATGCTAATTGACATACTATCTAGAGGCAACACTATATTGATCAATGGTTGATTTTATCACATGAGCTTCCCTTAAATCAGTTATGCCCATAAGATATATATCATCAACAAATTGGAGGTGAGAGAGCAATTCAATTCCTTCTAACAATTTGATGCCTTTCCATTGACCATTGCTTCGTTTCTTTGAAATTAACCGTCCTAATACTTCTGCCAAGATTATGAACATGAAAGGGGATATCAAATCACCTTGTCTAATACCTTTGGAGGTTTCAAAGAAACCTTGTGGACTTCCATTTACTAAGATTGAAAATCTCAAGGTATTTATGCAGCTGCCAATCCATTTCACCCATTCATCTGAAAAACTAAATTTCTTCAAGACTTTAAGTAAAACATTTCTATTTACATTATCGTATGCCTTCTTTATATCAAGTTTGATCATCATCTGATTAGTTTTAGTTGCTTGGAATGAGTGGATAGCCTCATGAGATATGACAATCCCTTCAAATATAGATATATTAGGAGCACAACCACTTTGTTCTTGGGAAATAATAGAATGTAAGATCTTCTCAAGTCTATTTGCAATCACCTTTGTTATAACCTTGTAGACTGTTGTGCAAAGGGATATAGGCCTAAAATCCTCAAATGAGCAACACTCTGCTTTTTTGGGTATTAGGGTAATGAAGGTTTTGTTTAGATCTTTTAAGATGAAACCCACTTCTCTAGATTCTTCAACAACTTCCCAAAGCTCTGAACCCACAATGTCCCAAGCCTGTTGAAAGAAAATAACTAGGAAACCATCCAAACCCGGGGTTGTGTCACTTCTTAAACTAAAAAGAGTGCTCTTAACCTCTGCTAGAGAAACCTTCTTCATCATAAAATCATTTTGTTCCTGAGAAATACAGTTAGGGATAACCTCTAAAACACTGTAATTTGTCCTCAAAGTTATCGGATCCAGAGAAAAAATAGTTGAGAAATAATTTATTGCTTCTTCCTCTTGGAGAATATTACCATTCTCATCTTTTATTAATTTTTTTTTGTTTCAATCTCTTCTTAATTTAACTGATTTATGAAGGAATTTAGTATTACGATCCCCTTGTTTTAACCAAGTTTCCCTAGATTTCTTCCTCCAAAAGGTTTCTTCTCTAGTGAAAACCTCTAAGTAACCTTTAGAAAACTCTTTCTCTTTGAGAAATGCCTTTTCATTCATTCCCTCAACAATAATTTTTAAATTTAACTTTTCTAATTCCTACTCTAAAGTAAACTTTTCTACAAAAATGTTTCTAAAAACCTCTCTATTCCATATTTTCAATTGGTCTTTAACAAACTGAATATTTTTTAAAAACAAAAAGGCTTTATTGCCTGATCTTGAAGGTGCTTCTAACCACCATTTTGCTAGCAATTCATGAAAACTATTAGCTCGGAGCCACATGGATTCAAATCTAAAAGGTGCTTTCTTTGGGGTTCCATCTTCTTGGATACAAAAATAAATTGGGAAATGATTCGAGCCTCCTACAGGAAGGATTTCAACATAGCATAACCAATTTTTATTCTCCCATTCTCCTACTAGAAGAAACCTATCTAGTTTCTCTATAATATTCAGACAACCACTACGACAATTAGTCCTGGTGAAATTCCCATTTTGTAAGGATACATCAACTAAATTGTTTGAGGTAATGAAGTCTGCAAAATCTCATTGACTCTGTCCCATCCAACCTTTCCCTACTTTATTTTCTGAAGGATTTAAAATAACATTAAAATTGCCACCAAGCAAGACTAGGCCATCATTATAACAAGCTAAAATAGTAGATAATTCCATCCACATTTATTTTTTCACCACTGAGTTATTAGGCCCATAAACATTTACCACCATGAAGCTTGATAAGAGTTGTTTTGAGATGATCTTTACCAATTGTCAATTACTTCCACTTTCCATCACCTGCACAAGCATTGAATCCTCTTTCCACAAAATCCCTAGACCCCTTGAAGCTCCTCCAGCTTCCATAGAGGTTCCTTTCCAAAAGGATAATCTTCTAACAAAAGCTTCAACATCAACCTTCTTTAATTTAGTTTCTTGTAGAAAAAAAATCTGGTCTTGCCTGATCAAGGCTTCATTTGATTAGGCAAATCTTGTCAGGGGCATTGCAGCCCCTGACATTCCACAAAAGGAACCTCATTGCTGCTGGGAAAAGTCATAACCTTTTCCTAATCTTAAAAGTTTGGTTTAATCTGCAACATTTCCTGCCAACTCCAGTTTCATTCTATTAGATTTTGCTCCTCTTCTCCTTTTCTCCCCTATCTTTGGATGAACAATAGTTGAAGGGGTTTGTCCCACTGTTCCCATTTCCATAATGCTTAGGTTATCAAAGATACCTAGATCATTTGTCTCTTCATCATTCTCCTAAGATTCATAATCAGAGTCACTCCTAACTTACACCCTCCACTGTCCCGAGCCTCTTCAAAGGAGCTATCCAAGTTCCTAATCGGAGAAATTTTAATATCCTTAAAGCCTGTTTCCTTAGCTAATTCATTCATGGGTTTTGGGGATTTAGGGGGTTTGCATCTCCTATCTTCCAAAGGTTCCTTAGACTTTATGCCATTAGACAAATCATCAGAACCAAAGGTGTCTGGCACCAGATTCAGAATAGGATGATCATCAAGGCCAAGATCATCTAGTATGTGAGAGGGAAAAACATCCCAGTTTGCCTTAGATTCTTGTTCCTCTACAACCTTTTTTGAAGGGCTCTTATCTGCTAGTGATAGATCCTGACCATTACTCTTTCCATAAACCTCTTGCAAATTCAACATTTGTGAAAGAGGAGTTTCTTTAACCACTTGGGTTGAGCCTTTGAAAGAATAATTTTCAGACCAACCAGGAACTTCATTTGCTATAACAAGATCAAGTGCCATCCTTCTCTCATCAACCCACATTTGTGGAGTGAAAATGTCTTCCTTTGATCTATTAAAAAATATTGATTCTTCCCGACTTAAGGACTCTATTTCTGCTTCCTTTTTTTATGAATCCAACTTTTTCTTAATTACATCCAGGAAAAAATTAGCCTCTAAACTCTTTCCTTTTTCATCCATCTTGACACCATGAGAGAAAGCTTCAACCAAATCCCCATCATCTTTGTCTACCACCAAAGGTTGCATTCATTCCTCTTTTGTAGATCAAAGCATAATAAAATCTGGTAATTGAGAACACTCCTACACTCGAACTAGGATTTTTGGATAAACTAAAAAAATCATTGGGATCAATAATTTCCTCTGTAGTGATGAAAGATCCTAAACTATTCCCTATCAGCTTCAAAGTTTCCTCATCACGATATTCTTGTGGGAGGTTGTGGAGTTTGATCCATGTTGGAACTTAATTTTTTTTTGATTGGGTCAAAGTTAGGAGTCCAATCCTTTAAGTAAAGCTTGTTGCCCTCCATAATATAGGGGCCTCCATTAATGATCATTTCCTTTTCCTATTTAGTAGAATAGATGATGAGATAAAACTCATTTGGCATAGTTTTTAGAGTCCAGTCCTGACCCCAGTGGTTGTCACACTAGTTCCTACTCTTCTCAATCGATGGCCAAGATCCTACCCATTTCATAAAAAAGCTCTATCTTCTAAGAAAAAAATTGTTTCTAACCACTGTTTGTTATCAACAAGCACGAAAGATCCTTTTCCATAAAATATATTAGCACTCACCGAATGAGTTTCCCCAAGAATATTTTGTTGTTGGACTTTTGGTCGTCGGAATTTGTGGACTATTATTTGAAAATCAAAATCTGGTTTGGAATTAGCTGCATCTCTTTTACCAAGAGCTAAATATTATTCTCCCAAGCCCCACCATTCCATGCATAATTTCTAGACTGAGTGATATTAGAGGCTGATTCTGTAGTAGATCTTCCATGAAACCTTGATTGTTGTGGTTGGAAACACTTATGAGATCGCTTATTAAAAGGCCATCTTCTTTTCGGTCGATTAAAGCTAATTCATTTTCAACCATAATACTTCTCCCTTGTATTCTCTGATTGAAATCTTTGAGCCCCTGAAGCCTCTTCGCTAATGCCATTAAGTTGTGGATGATCGCCATCCTGAAACCCTGCACCAAACTACCTTTGAAACCCCGAGGCTTCCCAACCAACATCTTTCAATTGTTGCTCCCATATCCTGAGGATTATGTATAAACGAGGAAGATTGACATATTTTAAGGGAAGAAATGGTTAAGCGTCCGTTGTTGATAATTAAAGACATGAAAACATTTGAGGAAAGGAAGAGGGGCATAATAAGAAGCACAAACTTCCTAGTGAAGTAGCTACATCTGAAAGAAGCAACAAGGAAATGATGGTGGATGAAATACCTTGTTGCAGTTGGATATAAAGTTCTAGAGGATATGCTTGATATTGTGGTAGATAGAATCCAATTCCTTCCACTGATAATAATGAAGACATGTAGGAAAAAGGAGACACCAAAAGAGGAAGTCAGGACAACAAAGAACAACCCCGATGAGACATTAGACGAAGCAGGACCCTCCTCTACTACAGGGACCTTTGTGGATAAAAGCCTTATGGAGGATTAGGAACAAGTAGTGCCTTGTTTAGTCTATATAGAGGGTCTAGCTTATCTAGTATGTATAAGTTTAGGTATATGTGGGTTAGGTCTTAGTTTTCTTCATAAGACACATATGAACCTTTATGCCAATATATGGAAGATAAACAATAGATTTTCGTATGTCATAAATTTCATTATATAACAATAGATACATTACAGTGAAGTATGGGTATGTACTCTATAATAAGGGTAAAATGGGATATTTTTGAAGGAATGTTGTTATTATATCAAAAATTATGGGTTGAAAATATATAGTGGTTGATGGTTTATATTATGGCAACATGCATAATAAGCATTATAGTATTACTATTTCAATGATTAATCTTGGCTGAATCTAAAATAAAATTAATGACAAATAACTATAGAAGAAATCTGGTATATGTATGTTTACAACAAAATCTAAGAAACTAGAATTAATTGTGGGCTGTAAATAGCTTTAATACTTAAAAAAACATGGATCTTGGAAGTAGTATGGTAAGTTTTAGTTTGTAGATGAAATCTTGAAACAAATAGGTTCACATTCATACAACATATTTTGGGTTTCAAATGAATATCAGAGAGTTGTATTGGGAAATTAATAGTTAGTGACACAAACATGCTTTTGAATCTCTCTATTGATTAAGACCACATGTGATTTGTATAAAGTGGTTTTATGATCTTGGTTCTATGTTGGTTTGTTTATCAACAAAATCATAATAAAGGTTAGTAGATGTTTTCAAAGCTGCTTTGATCAGATTTGAGGAACAAGTAATTTTATTTTATCTCCTTTAGGTGTATAGCGGTTGATGGTTTATATTATGGCAACATGCATAATGGGCATTATAATATTACTATTTCAATGAGTAATCTTGGCTGAATCTAAAATGAAATTAATGACAAATAACTATAGAAGATTTTTGGTATATGTATGTTTAGAACAAAATCTGGGAAACTAGAATTAATTGTGGGCTGTAAATAGGTTTAATACTTTAAGAAACATGGACCTTGGAAATAGTATGGTAAGTTTGAGCTTGTAGATGAAATCTTGAAACAAATAGGTTCACATTTATACAACATATTTTGGGTTTCAAATGAATATTAGAGAGTGGTATTGGGAAATTAATAGTTAGTGGCACAAACATGCTTCTAAATCTCTCTATTGATTAAGACCACATGTGATTTGTATAAAGTGGTTTTATGATCTTAGACCTCGGTTCTATGTTGGTTTGTTTATCAACAAAATCATAATAAAGGTTAGTAGATGTTTTCAAAGCTATTTTGATCAGATTTGAGGAACAAATAATTTTATTTTATTGATTTCGAATAAAATAGACATTATTACACTGGCCATGGTGGGTATATTATTTGGTTTGAATAATCAATTCTACTGGTAAACTAAGAGAGAAAGACATAAATGGATGCCTAGTTTAGACAACCAAATCAATCTAAAAAAGAGTTAATGGAATAATGGTGATTGTTAGTTAACATAAAATTAATTAGCAGGTAGCTACTTAAAGTTATAAATCCGATTATATGAGCAATATTTTCTAACAAATATTATGAATGAGTAGATTATGGAGTCTTGGAGGGTCCATGAGAGCTTTGGAAGGATGATTAGATTAGAGCATAATCATTGATAAAGGTAAGTAAAGAAGGTAAATACATTTTTTTACTTCAATTATTTCTCCATTTGGCTTCAACATTTTACCTATCATTTTTTTTAACTAATATAGAAAAATTATATTTTTACATAAATATCTTTTTTTTTTTTCAAATTTAATTCTAACTATAATTTCCTATGGGTTTATCCCTTCAATCTCCTTAGGTACAAGTGATAATTTAAGAATAGTTCAATGCTTTGGGATTATGCATGCATTATAATTAGTAAAATATGAGGTACGATTGTGCATTAATTGTACTTGGTTGTCTTTATATCATTATGTCTATTTAGATGTACCAAAAGCAAATTCACCATGCATATACCAATAATGTCAAAAGAATGTCTTATATATCAAAATCCATAGAAATAATACATTTGAAAAAAAAAATTCTAATAATAAAATAAAATTTTTATATAAAAAATTTCAGTCACATATTCTAAAATAGTATAATTATCTTTATAGTGAACCATAAAATTTACATTATTTTTTTACACATTTAAAAAATATGATTAATATGAAATATAAAAAATTTAGAACATTAAATTCTTCCTATATTCTGTATAGAATGTGAAGGAAACAGTTGAATATGTCAAATTTGGAAGAATAAACTCTTAAAAAACATTTAATTTCAAATTAAGGATTTTCATTTTCCTAATGCGCCTGTTCTAAATGGCGAGCAGACTTTCAATCATGTGGTACGCTCTCAGACGTTATGAACCGTCGATTTCGAAAGTCCGCGATTCGATTCACATAAGTATCCTACTAATTTTGAAGACATGCGTTTGGGAAAAAAGAGCAGCACGGAGGAAACACAGAGTTGGAATGGTGTTTTGACAGAGGCGTCATAACAGAATTGCGAATTGTGAATTCGGGAGGAAGTGAGCATGATAGCGATAGGGTTTGAAGGCTCTGCAAACAAGATAGCAGTAGGAATTGTTAAACTTGACGGAACAATCCTTTCGAATCCGCGGCACACATACATAACTCCACCAGGGCAAGGCTTCCTCCCTCGAGAAACAGCCGTACACCATCTGAAACACATTCTTCCTCTCGTTGAGGCAGCGTTAAAGGAGGCCAAAATTAATGGAGATGAAATAGATTGCCTGTGCTACACCAAGGGCCCTGGCATGGGAGCTCCCCTGCAGGTGTCGGCCGTGGTGGTGAGGATGCTCTCTCAGCTCTGGAAGAAGCCCATTGTGGGGGTTAACCACTGTGTGGCTCATATTGAGATGGGCAGGCTCGTCACTGGCGCCCATGACCCTGTTGTGCTCTATGTTAGCGGGGGCAATACGCAGGTCATTGCTTACAGTGAAGGCCGCTACCGGATTTTCGGAGAGACCATCGATATTGCTGTGGGGAATTGTTTGGATAGGTTCGCTAGGGTTTTGATGATCTCCAATGACCCCAACCCCGGTTACAATATTGAACAGGTAACTCTATTCTCACATTTTACTGCTTTTGTTGTGTGTGGTCATAAACGTTAATTTAAGTTTCACTTCACATTTTGCTCTAGATATGCCTTCTCTCTCCTCTAATTGGAAATATGACTTGAAAGAATGGACCCCGCGTAACTACGTTAGAGGCCAATACTTTTTTTTATTACTCATAAGACTAGGGTATTTACTCTAATAAGGATAATAGTTATGCACACTGAACGATTTTGATATTGTAGATTGCACTTTGATCATGATAACGTTTTTACACCATAAGTAGCACTTCACCTATGGCATCATGCACTACCTTTATTCTTGGGATAATGTACATTGCCTCCCTTTGTCATGGCATCTATTTGGCAACATAACTCACCGTCCCTTCACGACAAAGAATGAATAAATGGAGATTCAAGCTTGACTGACACAATTGTGAGCTCTTGTAGGAGTAAATCTAAAGTAGCGAGCGGTTTAAAATTTTAAATCAATATTTGGTCATCAGTTGATTTTCAGTCAAGTTACTTCCCTCATTTATTCAATTTAGACTTGCTCTTGATCCTGGAAGAGATCATTTAACTTGTCAAGGTGTTGTTATGCACAGAGTTGTAAATCTAAAGCAATTGTGAACTCTTGTAGGAGTAAATCTAAAGTAGCGAGTGTTTAAAATCAATATGGTTGGTCTTTAATCGATTTTCAGTCAAGTTACTTGCCTCAGTTATTCAATTTAGATTTGCTCTTGATCCTGGAAGAGATTTTTCAAGGTGTTATTATGCAGAGCTTTAAAAATAGGATTGCAAATCTTCAATAACTATTGCCGCTGCCATTGTTGCAATGCAACACTTAGTTATAACTTATGTTTGTGGGGAGAGCCCAAGAAAGCGTTCTATTTTAACAAAACCACTAATATTAAACAAGAAGATAATTTAGAGACAATGGGCAAGAGGATGTAATTATATTATGTTTATTGTGCCACTTGGAGGAGCAATCCTCTAATAGAGCAGCAAGTGCAAATACAATATTTTTACGATGACTCTTTCTTGCCTAAACATCACATGCGCCCAAGCCTTTATTTGTTAATACTTACATATATTGGAAAGGGGGATTCCAACATGGCTGAAGTTATGGAGAGGTCCAAACTTGGAGTCGTTTGAGGAAAAAAAGAAAGGCTTTAGAAAGAGACAAATAGAAGAGATGGAAGCAATGGGTCAAAAAGAAGATTTTTATACTCCAAAATTCCTCCACAAACTGAGATTAAATTTGTATATTGTACCACACTTCTCTAGACGTGGAAATTTAGATTTCTCATGTTTTAAATTCAAGTGATATAAATAACTCAAAAATGATTTAAGGACAAAAGGGGGAACTAATTACCTACCAACATGAAGTGGAATGAAACAAAGGACCAAATTTTTTTTTTTTTGAAAAAACAGTGTGTATGTAATGGGAAATGAGAATGGTGCTATAATGGGTGTCAGAGGCTGTAAAGAATACTCAAATGGAGAACAACAGGAATTGGGTTGACCAAAAGTCTAAAGAGAGTGGGGGATAATCACGTTTTTATGTAGAACACTGTTTATACATAATTTAAATTTGTATGCCTTCTACACATAGAATACCATTATATATCTTTATATGACCAATGTTACATGATGTATCTAACATTGTTTATTAATGTATAAACACAGACACACATTCACAACTGTATTCATCTATATTGGCAAATCTGTTGTTAAAGTTTATTATTGTTTTTATGTTGGATCACTAACATCTTTTGGCTACTGTGGTAGCTTTGTCAATGCTATATGTGCAATCCATATGTGTTGAATAATGGTGTACTTAATGTCTTGGACTGGGGCTTATAACATTTCAATTATGATATTCTCTCTTTTTGTGCATCTTGTTATGTTAGTTTTTATGCAGTAGTTCACTTGGTTTGATAGTTTGGGATTTTTCCGTCTTGATATTATGATATAATCTCTTGACTGCCTTATTGGCTGTGTTTGTATCCTCTGGATAATGCAGAGGAGTTGAATAATTGTACGGTATTGGACTATGACTTGGTTAGCATCCTAATTTTATTCTGCTCCCTTTTTTGATTTCATAATATGTTAGTTTAGATGTTGTATTTTCACTTAGACTGAAAGTTGGATTTACATGTATTTCTAATGCCTTTTATTGCTATTTTGGTTTTGTTTTGTATAATTTGTGCAATGCACGGGAGCTGATTAATTGCTCTAACTTGGACTGACTTAAGAAACCTACTACATTTTGTGTTGTCACTTTTCCCATTTCATAATATGTTGATTTCATGTACAGAACTTAAGTTTTATCATTTGTGATTTTATTCAAAGGCCATTTTTTTAATATATTTTAGTTTTTAAAAACTCCATGATCATTCATACTGTCTATACAGATAAAGTTGATACCCACAGATATAATGGCATCTGGAAATGGAAAAGAACTTCTTATCAAAACTGTTTACTTGTTGCATGCATCAGCTAGCAAAGAAGGGCAACCAGTTTGTTGAATTGCCATATGCTGTAAAAGGTATGGACGTGTCCTTCAGTGGCATACTCAGCTATATTGAGGCTACTGCTGCACAAAAGCTTGAAAGTGAGGAGTGTACACCTGCAGATTTGTGTTTCTCTCTACAGGTTTGACAACCTATTATGTAATTTTTGGCCTTTTAACTGTAATGAAGGTTTTGAATTTGATTTTGATGGATACTTGATACAATCAACAAGTGAAAACTTCTCATTTTTAGTGTTTCTTATTGAGTCGAGATATAAAAGGAGGTTCAATCTCAATATAATCTAATTAAATTACACAAATACAAATCATCTCTATAAGTGTTAATACACTGCTTCGGTTACTTCATGTTTTTGCTCACTTATGTCTTAATGCAGTCACAGATTGTGAAATCAGTGAGGCAAAATCAATATACAATAGCAGCAAATAATAACAGTAATTCGTGGAATGACAGTAGTTCAAATATTCTAACATTCAAATAACAACTTATTCTGATACAGGTGAATTGCCCAGACTACAAAGCATTACAAATTTACAAATTATTCAGAAAATATGTCTTAGAATTCAGGGTAGAATTCCAGAAGGCATGTAGCCCGGTCACAAGGCAAAAAACCCTAAGAAAATATTACCAGTGCCTTGCCTGATCATAACAGTCCCATATGCTAGCAAGAAAAAAATAACTTAATTTCTGCACATCCATTACCTGCTGTACCCGCCAATACATATATGTTTCTGCTCTTTATGGGAAATATTGGGTGCTAAGAGAAAAGAAACTGCTGTTTTCCTTAACTCACATGATCAATACTAGGCGAGTGGAGATAGCAATGCCTGATAGGAAACATAAATTCAGGTAGCTGCTGATCAGGACTAGCAGGGATTTAAGTGTACACACGCCCACCTGGATTGCCCAGCAGTAAAGGAGACTGCCACTGTTATAAAAGTTGATCCGAATTAGCAAATGGCCGCATCTTAAGATTATCCACAACCTGACTTTCAATGCCCAGCCAATAGTAATTTTAATATAGTACTAGGAAGATATGTTCAAGTGCCTACAAGGATAAGGCATGCCCCAGCAGAGAATAAGGCACTCAGAAAAGACAGTCCAGAAAAGAATATCAACACCCAGGAAGTCTTTTGGCAAGTCACAGCAAGGAGAAAGCACCTAACATAAGGTTTTAAACAGCAAATAAGTGCAGTCACTCCTCCAGTATCCCATGCCTCAACTGAAACAGCAAGGAAGGGCACTGCATTTCTTCTGCTTCTGTGGTTCTCAGCCAGGGATCCTAATCCACATTTTTAACTGCCATATTTTTTCATTTTCTGAAAGGTGTGCAGCTAACAAAAGAAGAGAATTTCATACAGCAAGGCTTGATGTGGCCCCCACAATTCTTCCAATTTTGAAGAACATTAAGCAGCTAAATAGAAATGGTAACTTAAAATTGTTGAAGCCATACTGAGCTATTTTGATCACCAGCAAAACAAACAAAAAAGTAAACATACAAAAGGATAGCCAAAATTTGACACTACTGTGCTTGGGGGATGCAGGATTGCTTGTAGACCTGTATGCTCTTGCATCATTGCCTATTGGAGATGCCTTTGGCACTTCAGTCACATTCTTTTTTTTAGCAATGTTACATTTTTTCAGTCTCATTGGCCATCCTTGCTTAGTTATGGACATTAATATGCACTAGTACAAATCCATGTTAACATGGATCTGAAATGCACTAAGAGACCCAAAAGTGCAAGTTACCAATCCCGACATTCTTGCACTTGAAGTCATAGGGTTCACTGAATTTTGGGCATGAAGTTTGAAATTTGGTGGGCCTCAAAGCATTACCAAAAATGTATTGAAATTCGTTGAACGCACTGGTTTTGGAAAATACAGATTTTTTGGGTTTTTTTCCTGGATTTTTTCAGTATCATTGCAGGATATGTTAATTTTTTCTGTGTTCTAAATGTTTTTTTGTATATCCCGTGTGGGTTTGCATGAAGTATTTGTGAGTGTTGTTCTCTCCATGGTTTTCAGGGTATAGTCCAGATCTCTTGCTTCCGTTTTCTCCACTGTCTCCTTCTCTCACTTCGTCATCCACTTCAACATTGACAACACCTTCAAGGGAATCCCTCACTCTCAATAATCCTTGGGCCCTCTTTGTATTTTTAATATGTTCTTAATATCATTTATTTTGTATGTTTTTACATATTTCTAGTATTGTTTATTTATATATGTTTTCTTATATTGTTAATATCATTTTATATTTGCTATTTTTTTTTTCATTTATATATATTTACTCCAAAGGCATTTCATATATGAGATGTCCGACCTGACATTTGAATCCGACGGTTAATCTTTATTCACAGATGTGCAAGACGATTGAAACGTCTGCCGCTGTTAGATTTTGCCGTGCACGGTTTTACCTTTTTTTCCTTCTCCGCCGGTAATTTTGTTCCGCTTTGTTTTTATTGCTTTCCCAAGGCTATGAGGGTGATTAACTCTGCCTGCTGTTTTGTACTGTTATTCCAGTCTTCCTGACAGTTCTGCCGCACAACCATGAAATGATGGTTTCCACCTGCATGCATTTACATACGGTTTCCACCGGATCTGATTAATGCCCTCGCTGGAAGTTTGAACAATCTGCCACTTCTATTTAAACATTTTTCCACTCAAAATATTTATAAAATTTATTTTTTTAATAATAATTCATAGATTCTTTACCATTTTCCGTCTGTTCTTCCCTGCTGTTTACAGGTCATGAAATTTACTTTCATGTACACTCTCTGTCCCCAAACGCAGTTCATTTATTGTGAATGGATTAGAGCTTCTGGTGTTAGTAATTGGTTCATCTCATTTATTTAAAAAAAAGGTTTTGTATAATGCACATTGGGGAATGTATGAATTGCAAATATTATATTTACCGTTTCATTTCTATCTTCTAGAAGAGATGAATAAATTCAATTTATCATTATCACATGCTATATTTGATATAATATTAATTATTAGATTTATTTTTTATTTAGTATTTATTTTATTTTTGTTAGATACATTAAACATATTAATATTCGTTTGTATTTAAATTTTATATTTAATGATTTATATTTATTATTATATATCATGTAATAATAAGTATATTATCATTTTTATAAATAAGATTAATTAAATATTAATTAGTTTATATGTATTGTTTATTTATATTTTTGATTTGATTGTATATATAATTTAATGAAAATTATTAATACATATTATATAGTAATATGGATAAATTTTATTTATTATTATATACTATTTTCATATAGTATTAATTATTAAATTTATTTTTATTTAATATTATATTTTATTTACGTTAGAAATATTTTATATGTGTAAATGATTTTATTATTATATATTATGTTTATAATATCCTTTATTAAATAAAATCATAATATATCATATAATTAAATTTTTACATCTAATACATCAATAAAATTATTAAATATTTGATATGTTTAATATTTATTTATATTATTATTTAAATATATATATTGGATTTATTAAAATATATTTAAATTATATCAATTATTACATATTATTTGTAATTCAATATACATTATTAAATCTAATATATTTTTTACATATTATATTAATTATAAGATGTTATATGTTTAGTTTTAATTTAAGTATATACTTTATTAAAAATACATAGTTAAGTTGTATTTATTATTGTTCATTATATGTGTTTAATTACTTTATCATAACATTTGCCTTTCAGAGGAGAATAAGGTTCATTTGTTATTGCAAATGATTAAGATAAAAGATGCTTGACAAGGTCATTATGTAAAGCTCGTAATTACTATTGTACTAAACAAATAAATTTCTTTGCAAATGAAAACCAACAATTAATTATTAATATATAATATTTTTTCACAAAGTGTACAACGAGTGTAGTTCACTATATAAAGCAAGAGGACAATAATACTAACAAATTTTGTTGTAGAATCTCTCTCTCTCTCTCTCTCTATATATATATATATATTTTTATCTCTCTCTCTCTCTCTCTATATATATATATATATATATATATTTGTATCTCTATCGCTCTACCTCACCATCTAGAGCTCTATCTCACCCTCTACCGCCCTCTTCATTGAGACATTCATTGCACAATATATGTATTACAAAAATGTATGTAACTCTACACCAAATTTTCTCCTAATTGACCTTCCAAACCTCTTTGGCGTACCCATTGCATGCTAAGATGCAATTGCTAGTATTATTATTTTTGATCAGTATAATAGTATTCTCACTGGCAGAGTGAATTCTGCCACATGGAGTTGCTCTCCACCCCTTGTTTTAAACCTCCTCCTAGTGAATGCCAATGATTTCCTCCAGCTCATAGCACAACTCACTTCTCACACAAGTGTTCATAATCCGTCTGGTGTCTTCTTTTCTTGCAAATTCCAAGCATCATGCAAGGAACAGAGAGGCAACATTTGCTTTTGTCCTGTATCTGTACTCTGTTGTCATATACTCATCACCAAGTAGTAGCATTTTCACCACTTGTAAAAACATGGGTTCCTCTATATTGAAGATTTTCTTCAATCTGCCATCAGTAGCTTTTCCGCAAAAGGGAAGTTGCTATTTCTTGGTTTGCGGTGAGAAATTGGCATCCATTTCTGTTGTTTACTTCACCTTGCCACTCCTTCCCGCTTCGCTAAAACTGGTGACCTTCTGTTACTTGCACCAGCAGAGAACCGAATCGTCACACATTCTGTTGCAAAGCCAAGCACTACTTCAGCAATACTACAGTTTCATTATCTTCGTATTGCTTTTACCACCACTATTGTGAATGACAATGCAATGATGAACTTCCCAATGCCACTGTTTCTTATACTCCTTCGCACGCAACTCGTGAGGTTCTTAGTGTGCTTTGCATTCAATATCTTGGATTTCGCTATCTCCAAATCCCCAGTCTATACATCTAAATTTAGTCCTCGAAAATCCTCCCACATAGTTCCATCATTACTTGGAGTTAGTGACACTGCCCACTTTGAAAGGGTATCCGCCTCCTTATTGCCCGAGCGATACACATGATATTTTGAATTCCTTCAAATATGTAAGATTGGTTCTAGTTAGGTTAATGTCTTAATTTTCCAAACCCATGGTTCTTTACTAATTATTTCAGTTGTGATTATTTGGGAGTTTCCTTCCAAGTACAATTTTTTGATTTCCATTTTGTTCACTAAGTTTGTGGCAAGCAATGCTGCTTCCGCTTCCGCTTCATTGTTGGTCCCCTTTTTCAATTTTCTTAGGTCCCAGCACCAAGATATTTCCATTCTAATCTCGAGCTACACATCCTGCACTCAACAGCCCTGGATTGTCTTTTTAATCCCCAGCAAAATTTATTTTAATCCAACCTTAGTCTGATATTGTCCTCTCCACTTATCTTTATTTGAGATTGGATTAACCCAAAAAAGCCCATTAACTGGCCATATATATTATTATTTTATTAATATAATTATATATCAATAAAATTATGTATTTATATTGTAGAAAATTTGCAAGAACAAAAAAAATCAACAATACTCTTTTTTGGGTTTATAGATCATTTTGAAATGAACGCAAGAAGATTGTGTACTTTTGAAGAGTCCTTTGCAAAATTAACTTAGGTGAAGAATTGCAATATGTTTACTCAATGTTGTATCCTGTTATAATAGTAAAAAACTGAATCTATGTAATTGATGATTGACATGGAAGTCAAATGTTGTGAAGATTTTTAGCATAACTGGAGCTCACTAAGAATGGAGGTAAGTGAGATCAATAAGGAGATCCAGAAGGGTGAAAAAGTAATTCAATGTTATATTTACAATTGAGATGAAAGCTCCATTTAAAGGAATGTTTTCCAATGCACGAAAAACGAGGTAACAAAGTACAGTCAAACTTGAAGTTTGACAAAACATGTGTCCTGTTATAATAGTCAAAAACTGAATGTGTGTAATTGATGATTGACATGGAAGTCAAATGTTGTGAAGATTTGTAGCATAAATGGAGCTCACTAAGGATGGAGGGAAGTGAGATAAATAAGGAGATCCAATAGGGTGAAATAGTAATATAATGTTATATTTACAATTGAGATGATAGCTCCATTTAAAGGAATCTTTTCCAATGCATGAAAAATGAGGTAACAAAGTACAGTCAAAATTGAAGTTTGACAAAACTCCAAGGTTGTCAAAAAACAAAACAAGCTGCACCAGCAGGGATCCCAAGGCACTTTGACTGCAGTAAAAAAAATCCTGAGTTTTATTAAAAAATCAGAAAAAGCCCTATTTTTTGTTTTAAAAAATGTAAAAATTATTTGCAGCAGACGAACTTTAGAAACCCTAGATAAAAAAAAAACATGCAGACCGATTGTAACATGCGACTTTATTAAAAACTTGCAGAAAAAGCTAGGTGCTGAGCATGAAAGACGTTTTTTGTGTAAACAAATCTTAATTTTTTTTTGCATACTGTTGACGCGAGCTCAAAAGACGTGACTTTTGCTTGAAGAGAGGTCACAGGCTTGGGCCATAAAAAACTTAGAATGTGGTTAAAAAAAAACGGTGCCTGATTACAGAAAATTGTGGGTCATCATGAAAATCCATTTGATCAGCATAAAAAAATGGCCCACAGCTTGCAGAACCGAGCCGAAACCCTTTGCGGGTTAGGAAGAAAACATGAGAAAAATACAAATCTCAAAAATATTGGGCTAATGAATGGCAAACAATTGTGGAAAAAATTTGTGTGAGCAACATAGGGAATCAGGACTCCGTAGAAGCCCATCGTGCGCGTGGAAGTATGCAAATATGTGGGTGAAAACCTTTCCATAGAGGTCACACAAGCAGGAGGTTGTGCGGGTTGCAAAGACCTTCGCACTTAGCAAAAGGAACTATAAAAAGCTCTATTAAATAATGTAATGTTTCTTTAATGGTCATCTTAGTCATCTTAGTTTAGGTAGTTTCTAATTCTGTCTTCTGTTTACATTTGTTTCATTTAGAAACATCGTAATGTAATTGCCTATATATAGTAAACTCTGTTTTCATTATTGAATATTCATTTACCATTGCATGGTATCTAAGTTGGTGATGGGGGGGGGGTTTCAGAATTTAGCGATTTTTCAAAAATAATTCATAGCCTCTTCTTATCTGAAATTTTTTTCTAGAAATTTGCTCTTTGGTTTTTTTTTATGAAAAATAAATTGTTAGAGGTTTTTTGAAATCGTTGAAGCATTTTTGCGGAGGATTTTATTTGGTTGGGGGTTTTCTAGGTCACATTTGAGGACTTTCTTGGTCTGCCTATGCATTTTGCAGGGGTCATTTTTTGTTTTTAAGGCCTAGGTTTTTGTGTAGGAGCTTGAGTTTTGGAGAGCTGTATTTGTCCGAGTCAGACCTGCGCTTTGTTTTCTAATTTGGGCGTCGCTTTTTGGTTTCTCCCGCACAATGTCTTTTGTAGTCTCAATTCTTTTCTTTCTTGTGTCTAGGGTTTTGACCTCCGTTTTCTCTATTTGTCATTTTTGGGCGATGCAAGCCCACATGCGACTTTCAATGCTTTTGACCTTCCTGTGTGTTGGGATTTCTTTCTTTGGAGCCACATTTTCTTTGCGTGATTTTTCTTTGCATTTTTTGGTGGATTTTTGTTGGCTCTTTTGGAGCTTTTGATCCGTGTGCAATTGGTCTTTTCTTACCCCGTCTTTGTTTGATGGGTTTCTGACATTCTGTGTCCTTTTTTCGCGATCTAGGGTTTTTACGACCCTTCTTTGGTTGTCTTATGCATTTATTTTGCATTTTTCATGTGTGGCTAGGATTTTCTAGCTCATGGGTGTTTGTGCTTAGTGAAATGTAGGTGTCAGATTTTGGGTTTTCTAATTTTTGTCCATAAAAAATTAGTATTGGTTTTTGTATTTTTTCTCCAAAAGAAATTAGTAATGGGTTTTATAATTTTTTCCCTTAATTTTTTTTGGCTAGGTTTAAAATTTTTTCAAGGTCACCTAGAGAGAGGGAGACTTGGAGATCTCGGAGATTGGTGCCGATACTTGTACGACTATTTAAAAAAAAATAGGAGAAGTGGGTACTTGGAGATGGCAATTTTTTAACATAATTTAATAATTTCCAAGAAATATCATAACATAGAGTTTTGAATACAAGAACAATGGAAAGTTTAAGCATGAACATTAAAACCATTGAATCAAAATATCAAATCTGAAATTCAAATCACTAATATTAATACTAATACTGATAGTAATGTCATTTACTCATTTAATATTGTGTCATATAGAGTCAAATAGTTCAAAACTCACTGCATATCTGAGTTTTGAGTATCGCATATGATCATATCAGATTATCTTTACATATTGAAATTTGAAATTCAAAAATATATAGTTTGATGCTGAATTGCTGATATGCAAACCAAAAACTCAGAACTGTAAACAAAAATCAGAAATCTATCTAGAATCATCGACTCCACAATGTTTTGATCATCCATCTCAAGGTCTTTAGCTATGATTCTGTCTAGATAATCATCACTCTCCAACTTAGGTTCCTCTGATGGTAGTACAACTGGGGGTAATTCATTAAGGCCATCTGATTCAACCGCTTCTTCCACCATGGTTGCAACTTCTCCATCAGATGCAATTTGGTCCCTTTTTGCTGGAGGACTCTCCGTGTATCCAGGACCCACATGAGAGAGAACGCGAAGTGAGCTATGAATGTACACCAGGTTCTCTTCTTTCTTTGACCCCAATTGATTCCTCTTCAACGAATGAATAAAACCATATGTACTCCAATTCCTCTCACTAGTTGAAGAGCTAGCTTACTTGTGAGAGCAATCTTATTGCAAATGATTGCAACTTAGGAGTTTCACCTCCATGGTTCCACCACCATTCTATAAGGTCTTTTTTGCTCACATATCATATAAAGCCTCCATTGAAGCAAAGTCACCTTGCCCATGTGAAAACTTATTCTATTGACTCCTTATAACAGAAGCCTCCTCACCTCGACCATAAATCTTTTTTACTGCAGCCCAAAATCCCTTCTTTACCTCTCTATCCTGATATGGATCCCTCTTATTGGTCTCTTCTATATTATGCTATTTAGGATTTAAGGCATATGCAACACAATGAAGGGGTGTGTTCGATTTATTCTATCTTCCATGTGGAATTTTTTATCAAAGGATGTAAAGAAGGATCTCTAGCATCTGTTATTTTCTTAATCCTTTCACACATGGAATCCATTTCCTCATAAATCTCCCCCAAACATGGCCCATCCGAGTTTGCAAATTTGATCATCTTACAAATGGGCCTAATAAACTCCACAACAAATCTAACATCAGCCCAAAAGCAATCATCAAGATCCAAACTTCTCACCTCAACTACAGTATCCGATGTAGATTGTCTCTAAGCTGCCCATGCATCACTAACCACAATGGAACACAAAGCTCCTATGACTTCACAAAGGCAGTCAAGAAGACTAAGATAAGATGCAAATTGTGTATCGACAGGTTTTAAAAGTTCCACTGTGGCAAATTTTGAATAAATTGCTTGTGCGTGGTGATGGTTACAAATGAACATCTAAATATTTTTGCCCTTTTCTATGAGATCTGAAATCAACTGGAATTTGCCAATATCTTCTAGTGCATTATTCAGTGAATGCATACAACATGATGTCCAAAAAAGATGCCTATACTTATTTTGCACCATACAACTTGTTGCTTTACAAATAGGGGCAGTGTCAGTAATAATTTGCACCACATATGATGCTCCCACTTGCTCAATGCTGTCACATAATTGGTTATGAAGAAAATCAACATTCTCATCTTGTTGTGTACAGTCAATTGCCTTCAGAAAGTAAGGCCCTTTGCTACATATCATCATGACATTTAGTAGGGGACAATTCCTAGTATTTGTCCACCCATCCATCACTCTGCAACCTTCTGTAGCCCACACTCTTTTCAATGGTGCTGTTTTTTGCTCTAATCGAAGTTTTTCTTTATCGATTAGAGTAGTGCAGAGCTTTTTAGACCCAAGTGGCTTATACCCCGTTGGTCCATTATTGATAGCTTGGATCATCTCTCCAAATAAAGGTGAAGGAGAAACATTAATTGATATTCCATTTTCATAAAAGAAGCGTGCAACTACTGCATCAACTACTTCTCGACCTTGCATATGAAAAAGTCTTTCAATGGGGTTTGAGCTGCCAATGTGTGGTCTCTTGTGCGATTACGGAAGTTGTGCTTCAACATTCTACTAAAAGATGCATTTGTCTCTATTGTCTCTCTATTCTGAGAATGAGTTGCAATAGTTGTCCCTGCCATTGAAGCATGAGAGGAGCTAACATTATGATATACTTTCCCATAAGCCCTTTCTTGATCCCTTACAACCTCAAGACGTACTGCCTCATTTTCACAAAGGTCAACACCTTTTCCAATTATGTGAAGGAAATGAGCTTTCACCCTTGTGTAAGTACCTTGTCATTCCTTTGGACAATTTTTACATTTGATTGTGGCTATTCCACCTTTACTTTTAGTCCTGGGAATACGATCACAATACTTCCACAATGGGTATCTTCCCCCACTTGACATTCTATACAAGAAAACTAAAAATATTAGCAAATGCCAAATTTGCAAACTGGTTCAAGTTTGTTAGCAAAATGATTTTTAAAAAATAAATTTAAATAATATATTTCAAATTTTATATATCATTCTTCAATGAATCAATGTTCATTCATTTTTTTTTGTAAAATTAACATTCACACGACAATTGTGAATGCTTCCACATTCACACATTTTGCAGACATGTTTGCCAATGCACTTGCGCTGGCAGACATGTTTGCAAAATGTGGAAGTAAATGCAATAGAAAAACATAAAAACATAAGCCAAAATCGAGCCGCAAAAAAAAGCCATAAAAAAATCACAGGCAGGTATTGGTAAAAAAAATTCAAAACTAAAATAATTCAAACCTACCTTGCTTCCAAATGCCTCAATCTCAATCTCAGTCTTTGTTTAGGGCCTAGGCTTCCAAACACAAAGTCGTCAGGCCTCCAAACACATAAATGATGGTAAAAAATAAAATGTTTTGTTATTATTACTTTTTAATGTGTTTTTTCCTCTCAAAATGCATGGGAGACATCAAAATTCATGTCGGGAGACTTTTGACACGAAGTCTCCACCCAAATCTGAGGTCTCTGGGTAGGTGTGAGGTCTCAGAGATGTGTCTCAGAGGGGGGGGAGATGCATCTCCCTAAAAAAATTATTGTGGGTTTTGTATGATTTTTTCCACAAAAAATGTTTTGTACAAGCTTTTTATTATATTTCCTAAAAAGCAAAATCATGTGTGCTGATCCATGTCTTAGACTTTGTGCCATCAACTTGCTGAGGTTATTTCTCTGTAGAAGGGTTTTTTGATTCATGATTGATGTTTCAGTGTCTAGTGTTTCATGATTTTTTCTTAAAAAAATGTTTGTGGGTTGTCTTGGTTTTTTCCGATTTTCTCATCAGAAATTGCTTCTGGGTTTTTAGACTTTTTTCCCCCCCAAAATGATTGGTGTTGCTGGTGTTTGCAAAAAAACCATTGGAGGGTTTGATGATTTTTTCCCCAAAAATCGTGGTTTCTTGCAATCTGTTTTGGGTCATAGTGCTCGACTGCAAAAGTTTTTGCTGATTTTTTGAACGAAATTGTGCCTGTTTTTCTCAAACATTGGAGCGTTTGACAATTTTCTCTTCAAAATCGTGGTTTCAATTTCAAAAGTTGAACTCCGTATTTGTGGCTACAGGGAGGGACAATTTTGTTTCCCAACATTCAGATTGGAAGGATTTTGGTTATCTCGGTCATTTCCAAAAAGTTTTGCAGAATCAGGGAGGGTCTCAGTAGCATGCTCACTTTGCAAAATGTTTTGAAGAGAAGGGGATAGCCTTCTCTATGCAGTCATGACCAGAAGGGGGCAGCCTTCTATGCATTTGTGACCAAAAGACACCTAGATTGTCTTCTGTAGGGTTGTTAGAATGATGACCATTAAGGGAGGGTATTAAAATAATGTAATGTTTCTTTAATGGTCATCTTAGTCATCTTAGTTAGTTTAGGTAGTTTCTAATTCTGTTTACATTTGTTTCGTTTAGAAACATCATAATGTAATTGCCTAGCCCTATATATCGTAAACTCCGTTTTCATTATTGAATATACAATTACCATTACAAGTTTTGTGATAAACCTTTTGTAAACTTTTGAATATGTGATTTGCGATTTGTAGATGTAGTTGCAAATCAACCAAGCAAAATATCTTTGAATTGTAGAAGAGGGGATATTGATAAAAATGCCTCAAAAAGACTTCCAATTTTTGTTGGGAAAAAATCAATAAAAACTTCTGAATATATAGTTAAGGATTTCCCATGATTTTTTTTATAAAAAAAATTTGCAAAAAAATTCCAAAGCTATTAATCCATGAAATGGTAATTCGATGTCGTTGGAAATGAAAGCTCCATTTAAATGAATTACAAAGATGATGTTTCTAAATGAAACAATTAGAAACTGAATGCAGATATAGAAACTAGCTAAACTAACTGAAGTACATTAAGTGACCAATATTACTCTAATATAGGGCAGTTGTTGAATGCGCAATTTTGGGTGAATGATATTCCAAATCCCAATTAACTATTTTTCTTTTAAATACCTTTGATTGGGATTACTTTTTCTTGATTTTCCTTATGTTGAGCTGTTATATAAGTCATTGAAGGCACCTATTTTTTTGCAACAATGACAGTAATGGCTTTTGATTTTGTAGCCAAATTTATCACCGGGACATTATATCGAATAAAGTGGTTACTTGTGGCGATATTAATCTTTGAATCTTCTATTTAATATTATACATTGTTGATAATTTATTGGTCTTGGCATTTGATTTGAGTCTACAGTCGATATTGAAAATATTTAGAAGTGACATATAGCTGGGGCAAAAATAATAGAATACAGGCTCTCCTATTGGCCGAACCATTTGTGATTAATAATTTTTGATGGATCATTGGATGTCGTAAATGCCACACTACAATATTTTTCATGTGAGGAATTCACGGTGGTTTGCTATCAAATACTCGGAGGAACGTATGTGTAGATGTCGCAACACTTTCGTTAGCAGGAATTCTAATATGTAGAGCTCTGTATAGCACAGTGCATAGAAGATTGTTGTTTGACATGTCAAATTCCGACTTGGCGAAATACAATGATCATGTTCAGGAAACCGTATTGGAAAATTCTGAGTTACAAAGCAATGATGATTACGTCTGGAGTTTAAAACTGATTTCATTAAGAACAGATGGAAGCCGATGACTTGCTTCTCACAAACTTTTGATCTCGCAAGATGGGAGGGTTGCAAATGTGTGCGATCTAGTCACCATTGATCTGTAGGCCCATTGCGTGCGTGTTGGTCGGTTGTGCTTGTGTGGATCACCTTCACTAAAGTGAGATATGAATGCCAGAGCTTGATTGCAGAGGGGTTGTACTGCAGATCTGTGCGCAAGTTGGTCTCTCCTGTTTTGAGTGGTCACCGGAGCTCACAGAGGGGTGGCTTGAAGGTGTTGTGTGTAATAGGAGTCAATGATTGGCGTGATACCGACAAGGAGAATGGTCTCAGTGTGGATGCCTAGATCAACACTAGGATTAAACTTTAATAAAGATTATGATATAAATGCCCAGCCATGTGGCTATGAGGTGTGATGTAGGGTTTCTACAAGCATTTTCAAATAGACTGCAAACTCGCACCCAAGATTAAAGATCAATGCTTTGTTCGATCTGGTGAATCAGTATGAGAAGGCTTTATTGTTTCTTTCCATATCCTTCTGTGATATGCACCATGTTCATTGCGTTGTGCAAACACCGTTCTAGAGTGCGCTCAAGCCATCTTTCTCTATTTTTTAATTTGAATGGTATCATTTTCAATGATGTTGAAGGGATGATGGGCCCTACGGAAATCTATTCATAGAATAGTTCCACAATTTTATTTCATTATCGTGGGGTGGATATTTCTAGTGGAATCTATATTAATCAAGCTATCATGAATATATTATAAGTTCGATCACAATATTTGAGGCTTAGGTGCTGCATATATCTATTGCGTTAGAGTATACATTGAAAGGAGCAGTTAGATATTGTATTGGATCTCAGCATAATAATTATCATTGTCTACCTTGGCGACTCCCAACACCAAGGTGACTTCATGGTAGAGTCCCTGTGAGGCAAGATATTCCATCTTGGTCATTGAGGAGTGACATTGAGATTGGTCATATCTGGGAATTGAACGTTCTGTGATTTATGCACCCACATGTCTACAAGGTCCAAGGTAGACTTGTGGGTGATCGTTGTAAAGATCAGTAGAGGAGCCTTGTTGTGGGGTAGAAGTCGAGTGAAGGGAAGAATTGTTGTGTTTTTTCAAACTGGAAAAATATACTCGACTCCAAGCAGTGTTATGAATAGACTATATGTAGTCATGTTTAAGTTGCCAAATTCAAACTATGATGGAAATTGAATAGGAGGAGAACCCCTTATAAGCTGAAGCATATCGTGCCAGAGAGGTGTGTAGAGACTAACCGATTCCATGTCTGAACTGTAGGTGGTTGTTCCAGAATGAAGACATAGCTTGCTGCCATAAGACCGAGTTGCCGACACATATCTAGATCAGTTTTTTTTGAAAGAGGGAGTTTGACATTTCATCAGAAGCAACCTTGGACTAGGAGGTCAGAAGGTTGATATCTATTTCAAAGGGAGTCACATCATCATGAGGATTTGCTAATGCATTCTTCTTTGTGAAAGAGGAGTTTGAGGTGAAAGCCCTTGTTTCACCCTTTGGGAGTAGCTAAGGTGAACGTGATGATGAGATGAAGACATCGCGTGAGTGATTCCGTGATAAACATTTGTATCTGTTTGCATTTCCATTCATGGGAGCAGCCATGATGGAACCACACTCTGGGAGTAGCCATGGTGGACATTACTCTATAACTCAAATATTTGAAAAGACCCTCCTTAGCTAAGAGAGAATGTTGATTTTAGCGTCAGGAGGACAAACCAAAAGTTATCAAGAAGGATTCCTCCCTAGCTAAGAGGGAGTGTTGAATTTAGCTTCGGGAGATCACAATAATAATTCAAGTTGGTGGAAGAAATTGCCCGAGGGTAGTAATATTTGACAATAAGAGATAAGTATTTCTACCCTTGAATAATGTTGATAAATTTTGAGTCATTAATTCATGCCATAAGATCGGGATAGCAAATCTTTTATACTTCTATAATTGATATTTTCCTTCAGGATAGTTTAGTTTTATGAACTAATTGTAATCTCTTTTTGAAGTGCATTGAGGACAAATCTAGAAGCATACGAGATTGCATTCAAGGGAGAAAGAACTTAATGCCTGCAGTTATGGAACTGAGTTGAGAGTTGATATCAGATTCAGAGGGAGTCTGACAACCATTATAGACAACCTTGGGAAAAGAAGTCAGGAGGTTGATGCATGATCTTGAGCTTTAGAGGGAGCAACTGAAGGATCTGCATCTGTGGACATCCGAGAATCTTGATTCAGAGGGAGCTGACCATGTCAAGATGGGTTCCTTAGTGATTAGCAGTTAGAGGACTGTGATTCTTAGGATGGAGTTTCAGCATCAGTGATCCATTATATTTATCTTATAGAGATTCCTTATCACTATGTAAGAGACATGGTAGGAAGGAATGTGATCCAGTTCGAGTATATTAATACGAGCGATCAAACAACAGATATTCTTACCAAACCACTCCCCAAGGTGAAAGTTGATCACTTCAGGAAGAATCTTGGTATGGTTGAAATATAAAATTTTGATTTGTACTGATAAATATGTTTTATGTGTAAACTTTTTTTGTCAGATGTGTGACTTTATGGGCTCATCCATCTTGTGAACATTTCTGAGAGGTGACGATCTCTTAGACAATGAAAACTTGTATTTGATGTTACAAGGTGACTATCTTGTAATGGAGATTCGTTATGGTAGACTTTTGATATGTCAGTGCACATACCATAATAGGGTTATATGTAAGGGGAATGTAATGTTCTCAATTTACTATATCCTTGTATCACGATCTGAGGTGATATGAAAATCAGGTATCACTATCTAAGGTGATTCCTCATATCACGATCTAAGGTGATGTGAAAACTAGGTATCATGATCTAAGATGATTCCTCATATTATGTTCTAAGGTAATATGTAAAAACCAGGTATAACGTGTTAGGTGATTCCTCATATCACGTGTTAGGTGATTCCTCATATCACATGTTAGGTGGTATGTAAAACTGGGTATCACGTGTTAGGTGATTCCTCATATCACATGCTATGTGATATGTAAAATTGGGTATCACATGTTAGGTGATTTTTTCATATCACATGTTAGGTGATATGTAAAACTCAGTATCACATGTTAGGTGATACTTCATGCCACGCATTAAGTGATATGTTATACCAAGTTATATATTCACAAGTTAGGTGGTATATATATACATCTGATAACAATCTCATCATGAGAAATGTGATACATTATAATGTTATCTCTCATCTGAAAATAAAATAAAATATTGATATTACCTTCATTACATTTTATCTTCCTTAGCTTAGAGGGAGTGTTGAAATAAATAGCTTTCGATCAGATAAAGAATCAAATAAGAAATATATGATTTGTCATTTGATTATCTATCTGTCTCAATATATTCTTATATGTCGATCCTTCATAGATCAAATGAAGATACTAATCAATATTCACACTTATATTGTAACTGACTTGCATTATTGACTTCAGACCATATCCACGAGTCAGGTGATATATCTTGCATGGAGGATTGAGTTCCTTAAACTAGCCATGATATTCTATTGTGATAGACATCATGTGATGGTTGAAACAGATCGCGATAGGTTATAGATAGTGCACATTATCTATGGACATTTGTTGAGTACTTGGTGAACATCATATGACTTGATGTTGATAGGCCATTACTCCGAGCACTTGATACTCTGCAGGCCAATATCATGAGTGCTTGTAAATAGAATCGCCGATGGAGGAAATGCTCACCTTGGGACTATGTTTCTATTGATTACATCATAAAGATAATGCTTTTATTACTTCCATCATATACTTGATGCTATAAGTGTTGGATGGATTTTATCTTCCCTAGCTAAGAGGGAGTGTTGATGTTTGTAGCATCGGTCAGATAAATAAATGAGACTATTAATTATTACGAGAAATGATTTACTACACATATATATTATATATATTAATATATATAATAATTTATATTATTCATATATTAATATACACACACACACATATATATATATATATATATATATATAAAGTTAATCTTATAATAATTATTTAGTTAATTAATAAATCAAATTAATGAATAGACATGTCCCATGAAGGGACATGCCTCTTCTTGTCATTGCCATGTATAAATCATTGGGATCAATGCATTTGGAAAATACATAGACAATTGCAGTATTACTACATTTGCATTCGATCTCACAAACTTAACAAGGTAGAACATATTGGGTATTGAATGAATAGTTTTAGTAAGGAATGAGAAAGAAGGTTGGGCAATAAGTATTTTGTGTGAAGAAAATGCTTGTATTAGAGAACAAAGAATGCATACATTTGTAGAACCCAAAAACATAGGGAAGGCCAAAACACATACTAAATCAAACTTGTGCAACACGTTTTATTTTTTGCATGCATAGCTTTCTTAGCTATTCAAGCTTCAAACCATTTAACTAGCTACTAAAGTTACAAAGTTCCAATTTCCACTTATAGTTACACAAATACAAATTCTCAATCTATATTTACACCAAATTCCAATCATTATTCTATAAATTTGCAATATCTAATGGTTAGGTTCTCACTATAATTCACATCTAGATCCCTATTTTGGAACCTGTTGATGCGTGTTTTATGACCCACCAAACAGTAGAACAAAATACTGAAATATATTATCATCTCTTGAACAAAGTACCACATATGCTAAGATTGCAAGAAGATCATACGACGACTCCAAGGTTCCTCGACTCGTGGATAAGCTCGACGTTGATGTGATTTGCTGAACATCACAAGGGGCCTTTTATTTTTACTTCTTGAATAGATTTCATATCACATAAAATGGGAGCTATCAAAAGATTTGCAATGAAACACCTTTTTTGGATTTTCATTGGATATGTGGAAATAAAAGGGATTTAGGGTTTAGAGATTCTAATCTACTCCTAAGGGTAATGATAGCAAAAGAAAGTATTCTGATGGACGAATTCCTCAATACTGAGTTCTGCTTCACCAAGTCAAGCTACAGCTACACGTGAACTGGTGCAATCTCCAAAGGTTTGTGCGAATGATATAGTTTAGGCACATACAGATACACGTTCAGGTTAACTTTGCACAATGATTTAGAATCACTAAAACATCGGCCCATTTGGTTGCTGAAATTGACTTGGAATTGGAAAACATGAATTGGTGAATTGGTATAGGACAATTCTAATTTTGGTCCAAAATGAGCATTCTGCTAATCCGCCTAAGGCCCATTTGGTTGCTCGAATGGATCTGGAATTGAAAAACGGGAATTGGTTTCCCTTCTCAAAAGTGAATTCTCAATTCCAATTCCATGCCTCAATTCTAATTCCAGGTTCTTAGGACCAAAGGAACTCATTAAAACACCATCATATTCTCTAATACAATCACAACACTTTTATCTACTAAACATAATCTAAATGAGGGAATTATGAAACCAATCAAGCATCAAGACACATCAAATTATCACCACACTTAAATGAAAATTTTATTGTCTCAATAGCTCTTAGGCAACAATCTCAAAATTTGCTCCCTACAAATGAGAAGAAGAGGCCTTTATATAGGTCCTTGAAAACAATGAGTGGCCCAGATTGAAACAATGACCGATGGCCCATATTCTGCCACATAAGCCCTAATTACTAATTAGGGTTTGGGCACATAAAAGGGAAACTACATTAATGCACAAAGAATCCACCACCTGCTACGCATGCATGCTCAAAAAGAGAGTGGGGTGCCATAAATAGCCACTACACATACAACCACTATGCATTAAATGCACCTATCTTTGACCTTCATGTTTGAATCCCTGGAACCTACTCAATATGGCCTCCAACTCATCAATGCTTGAATTCTAGTGCCACCATTGCTCGCTCGAATTTTCTCATGCTGTCCTCCCATTCTAACAATAGATCCTCAGTCGTATGCATGTTGCTTGAGAAGGCGGAGAGGTTCTCAAAATCATCCTTCGTGAAAGAGTTAAGTCTGAAGAACTCCTCCAATTTGCTTTTCATGTTGTCAATAGTTATTTCTTCTTCGGCCAACTTTTGTAACCACAGTGACGCAATGGTATTGGAGACCTCCTGTCAGATATTCTCTGCTATCCCCTTCAATTGAGCTGACTCCCTGGTGAAATGTTCAAATATTTCCTTCGCCATGAGAACTGCACCATACCATTGAGGGAAGTCATGCACTCTTCCGATGACTCCGCCGTCAACCAGGATTTGCCTAGGGGTCTCCATCAGCTCCCGCAAGTCAGAGATCACTTCATCCTGATAAATATGCTCATCCTCCCAAGTCTCCTCCATGTAGCGAGTTCGGGAAAGGATGGCTAGCACCTTCTTGTGAATCCGAACTAATTCCTCGGCATGGCTGTAAGCCTCATTCTCGATCTCTTAATCCAGACCTCTGCACCTTGTGCAATTCTCCTAATCTTGTCGATGGCCTCAACTAATTCAGTTGGAATAGCTGGTGGGGGAACAAAAGATGGATCTTCTTCTCAAACTGGGCGAGGCAAGTTGTCGATGTATGCACATAAGGCCTTGATCTACCCTTTCTGCCTCTAATATTTTTCTTCCAACTTCCTCATCTTGTCCTTAATATCTTGTGTTGAATCATTGAATTCCTCCATGACTTGTGCTTGAGAAGCCTGGCCAAGATCAATTTCTGTTACATGATATTCCTCAGGAGCAATTTGATCCTTGGTCTTGTTCATTGTAGGAGTTGCAATCTGCAGAACTCTAGATCCTGATTCTCCTCTTATGACCTTAGTGAACTTCTTGGCTTTTCCCTTTTCTCTTGATCGGTCAATTTGATCCAAAATTTCTTGTAACTCAATTGCAGGGTCAACTTCTTTCTCTTGGCTCCTCTGAATCCTTTGCCTAAGCCATTCTGGAATATCTGTATTCTAGAATGCTCTGGTATCAGTCTCCTCAGCTCCAAGACTCTCTGCCATTACCTCAGGAGCTAGTTCTTTGTGGTGGGAATTTCTTCCTTTGCCATGTTATGATAAAATAATGAATGTGTTATTAAACAATGATCATGAATGATCTATATATACAAGATACAATAGAATGTTTCTATAACGAACAGGAGAGAGGAAATAGAAACATTCTTGTAGAGTGAAAGAGAAAGTTTCCATAACGAACAAAAGGTGTTTATGGAAACATTACAAAAAGAGTGACTATTAGAAATAGACGAAAGAGAGATAAAATTAGAAACTATCTATTATCGTAATACCCTCCCTTAATGGTCAATCTATCTTCAAAAAAACAAAAATTTGCATGTCCTCAAAAAGCGTAAAAGGCAATCTCGGGTTGAGTCGCATCAGCTGTTGTAGGATGTCTCGGTACCCTAAACAAGTGCCTCAAGGTGACAGTACTAACAAATCGTCAACATGCGCTGCTTCTAGGTGTTGTTCTTTTTGTTGAGATGCTGACTGCCTTCCAGCATAAGACTGGTGAGAGATGCCATAACACATTTTTCAAAGAAAAAACATGAAAAATTAGAAAAGGGCACAAACTTCAAGGCAGATTAATGGAACACCCAAAAAATTTGAAGAGACACCTAGTGAAGAACTCAAAAACCCAGATAGAATATGCTGGCTCAAAAATCGAGGCACGAAAAATGATGCACCCCCCAAAAAAGTGAGATTGACCCAATTGAGATCTGCAAAAATCCACAAGGAATATGCTGTCAAATTTTGTATCCGTTGGCTCAAAATCGAGGCACAAAAATCGAGGCACCCAGAAAAAATAGACAACTCAGTTAATCTCTCAAAATACCCACCAAGAATCTACAATTAGAATTTGGAGACGACACGAAAAAAAAGAGTTTCGAAAGAAACCCTAGCCGTCTGGAATAACTTGCAGATTGCTTGTAAAAATGGCAGATTTGCAGAAAAGGTTGCAATGGGTGGGTGAGGGAAAAAAATCCAAATTTTGAACACACTTGGGGCAAAAAAGCCTCGAAAATCTTGAACTAATAATTTCAGAAAAGAAATTAAAACTTTTTGAAGAGGCCAGAAATTTGCTCTGATACCATGTTATGGTAAAATAATGAATGTGTTATTAAACAATGATCATGAATGATCTATATATACAAGATACAAGAGAATGTTTCTATAACGAATAGGAGAGAGGAAATTGAAACATTCTTGTAGAGTGAAAGAGATAGTTTCCATAACGAACATAATGAGTTTATGGAAACATCACAAAAAGAGTGACCATTAGAAATAGATGAAAGAGAGATAAAATTGGAAACTATCTATTATCGTAATACGCCACAGGGGCCTCTGCTTCTGTCTCAGGAACCTCTTCCTCTATTATCTTTTTGAAAAACACACAAAGACTCTCCTTTGTTGTGACATCCTGCTCCCTGCTCCTTCCTGGCACAAACTTCTCATTGGCATTGATGCTCAATCTATCCCGCACTAGCCTTGTCATGTGTTGTTCTCCTTACCGTGTCCTTTCGCTTGTCTCTTCTTCATGCCTGGTGAAAGCTCGTATTTCCTACACATTGGGATTCCAACTAGGCGAGGATGGTGCATTCTCGGACCCCAATCTCTTTTGTTGTGGTTCTTCAATCTGAAGGTCCAATCTTCTTTTTGTATGTGTTTCTTGAGCCGCACCTTTCTCCTTCCCGTGCTTTGCACTCCTTGAGGGGATGTCCCTTTCTTCTATCCTTCCTCTCAATGGCTGTCTTAGTCTTTCATCTCACAATTGTAGATGACCTAACAACTTGTATGTCCAGTCCTCCTTCGGTACGGTCATCCTGTCGAACTATCGTTCAACCCACCATTTTGTGAAGTCTATGATTGGTTTGTCAATGTATCAAGATCTACAATCTCCTTCCTCTGCCAGTCGTAAGGATGACCTTTCCCTTTTCTGGGTTATATCCTCTCTGGATCACATTCGGATCTTCATCCATCTAATTAGGCACATGGAAAATCTTGCATGCCTTGATTAGGTCTAATGGCAATCGGGAGTACATCCTCTTCCTAATCTCATTCTCATCAACCGCATTTGCGTAGAAATCCTCAAGGTGTGCTGTGTTGATGGCTCATTCCTGCCACTGCTCTAATCTTGTTGTATGGATCAAAATCTGGCCTTCTTGAATAGAGTGGTAGATGGAAGAAATTCAGCTCGTCAGATGACCTTTCAACTGCTGGCAGACAAGGGCATATCTCAACTGCGTCACTTCCAATGGAAAGTGGGAATTCCGGTCCTAGCTTCTTCTTCTTTAGGACTTTGTGATAAGCTGTCAATTGTCGGGTGACTTCCAACAAGATCATTTTTTCAGTAGGGTATCGTGGAAGCTTGTACGACTACTCAGAAATCCCTGCAATCTGATGTATGAGAAGGTGGGAAACTGAATGAACCATGCTCCAAACTCTTCCACCAACTTCATCGCCTCAGTAGACAATCTCACGTGCAATCTTTTCTGCAAGCTCCTCACGATGCGCATTGCAAATGCATCATTGACTCGAGTGTAATCATCTATGGCTTGTAGATACAGTTGAGGATAATAGTCGTGCACCTTCAATTGTGGATTTCCGCTTCCGAGGGCTTCCTTTTACCTTAATCCTTCATACCTTGTGCTCTGTGCCAGCATATATATCATGTAGGAGCTCATGAAAAACCTCCTTGTATGCTCCAAATTCCTCAGTTGCTCATTGAGATTGTCACTAATCAACTGAATCCAATCGATGTGATTGAACTCCATCCCCTATTGAACAAAATACCACATCCATGTCTCGAACAGGTAGGAGTGGGGTAAGCCGAATATTCTATTGAGCATCATTATCAAATCGCTATACTCCCGATGGAAATCCAACCATAAAAGCTCCTTATGCAATTTGGAGTAGTGGGATTTGTTCCTCCTCATCCATTTAATGATTTCCTTGCAATGTTGAACTCTAGTTGTGTAAACTCTGTGCGCTTGCTCCTTCGTCTTCGAGACCAACTTCCGAGATGAAGGGATCCCAAATGCCTCAGTAATGGTTGGCGGGGAGAGATCTGCGATGATATTTCTGTCTGAGTCCTTAATCGTTCTGTCCTAGGATTGGTAATGCTTCACACACTCTACGATTAACTCAGCATGCTGAAAAGCGGGAGGGAATCCGACTGTAGCTACAATTCCGCTGTTCACAATCCGAGCAGCCAAGTGTGTCGGGTGATGATCGTTATAGCCAAACATCCTTCTTTGGAATTCGCTCAAATCTAGGCATCCGAGGTTTGTGTCTCCCACTTTTGTCCACTTCGAGACAATTTTGGATTCTGGGTAGAATCCTCTTTGCTCATTCTTTATCAATTGTCTCCCGCTTACGCTTGTCCCTCTAGGCTTCATCATCTGCAAAACAAAAAATAAACATATAAGAGCAGGGAAGAATGCGAGCAAATAGAAACATCCTCTTAACAAATTTGCCATAATTTCTCCATTTTTACCAATGTTGAATTATCTCTCTCCCCATGGAAATTTATGCCTCTTACCAACTCACTGAAGAAAATTCAAAATTTCACAATCTTCCTCAAATTCCCTCACGCTCTCCGAGGAATAACTTTCCTTCACCCAAAAACTTCACGCCTTTCAAAGCAACACTCTCTCTTTGAAAACAAATGAACTCTTTTGAATCCTCAAGAACATTTTCAACTTTGTTCTTCTCAATTTGTGTGTGAGAGTGAAATGAGCAAGGTTTTCTTTTATAGGCTCCGAACTCCAAAACTGCCATAATGATTGCACACTAAAATTAGGCAGTTGCCTTAGTTGTCACACAAGATTTTGCTTTTAAAAAGATTCTCTACCACTTGCTTGAGTTTTTCTCCTTGTTATAATGGAGTTGCCAATTCGAGAGTTTGTTTTGACTTCATGGAGAAGTTATCTTTATTTTGGAGTTGATTTCTTGATTTTCCCAATTTTTTGATTTTTTTGAAAGTTAATTAATTATATATTAATAAAATCAATATTTAATTAATTTTAAATTTTTAAACTTAAAATAAAAATCTTTTAAAACAATTTTCAATTTTGGTGTACTCTGGGCATCTTTTATTGCTTTTCATGATTATTAAGCAATTTTCCAACCTTTTTTGAATATTTTAGAATTTTCAATTTTTAGAATTTGTTAATTAAATATTAAATAAAATTCAATATTTAATTAATTTTAAATTTAAATCCAGAAAGTCAATTTCTCTTCCCAAATGTGTCATTTTTATTTTCAAAAGTTTATTAATTAAATATTAAATGTAAAATTCAATACTTTATGGACTAGTTCCAATTCTCAATCTAGACTTGAATTTTGCATTTTCACTTGAAATTCCTATGTGCACTTGAGCTCAAATCACCTCGTTGTCATAGGATCTCATTTATTAAATTTACAAAGATTCCAAGCAAAATGCATTAGTCACCTTTCAACATTTCTTCCAATCAAACTTCCTGAATTCTTTGTCTGGTCCAATTCTTGCAATTCTTCCTCTACTAGCAATTGATTTGCCAATGTGAAATTCAATTGAACAAAAACGATGGGCTCCTTATCCCCCTTTTACACCAACTTAGCGCCTAGCACATTTAACTCATTGACGATGATTGCGCTTGGGAGGATTTCCAAGGGTGCTGTGGATTTTCAAGTTATGGAATAAATCCCTCACCCACTCAATAATGCACTCCCAAAGGTACTCGAGTAAGATTTTGGTTATGTTGAGGATTTTGGATGAGTGACGGATTTTTCCGATTGTGGATTAGTCCGTGTCTAGGTCTTTTTTGCGCTTGAGGGAGAGCTTGGGTGGGATTTTGGATGACTGAGGGATTTTTGGTTTGGAAAAGTCCGCGACTATGCTCATTTTGCGTTCAGATGAGTGCTTGAGCGGGATTTGGATGGTGTCAATGATTTGCTATTTTTTGGAACCTTCTTTTTTGACCACCAAGAAAACATGTTGAGTGCATGTGAAGGGCTCCTATGACTCCATTATTTCTGTGAGGCAGCGCTTTGGGATTCTCTGGCATCTACAATGAACATTAATTTCAAATGTTCCTTTGTTCATTATAGAAATTGACGCTTCTTAAGTAGTCCACAGGTGGACTATTTTGTTTAAGTTTCTTTCACAGTGTATTGTTTTCTTTTGTATGTCCTTCATCGTACTGAGATTGCGCAGGACATTTTTTATTTCTTCCATGAAAGGTCAGTCATACAAGGAGATCATACAAACTTAGTTTTCCATGCTTTTTGTTTAGTGTCCACTCCTTGATTAATGCTCCCTTCTGAATTTTGTCCAGCATAGTCCGTGAATGCTCACTTCCACTATATGTGCAGATTGATCCCTCCTATTGACCAATGGGCCTTCTCCTTATCTATGCACTCTGTGAGACATCTGGTATTGGGTGTTCTTGATTACAGTGGCTCATTATCCATGAACCTTCACCATACTTGAAAGTTTGAGTACCGATTTGTGGCTCCTGGGTGCATAATCGAATAAGTAACGGAAATTCTTATCTCTTCTGAAGAATCTTTATACATTCATTGGCACATGAAGCACCATGAATCATCACAAATGTGTTGAAAATGTCGCTTTTGATGGACTTCTATTGTTGCACCATAATATTTCTTGGGAACATGCGTTGAGATTCCTCAGTCTTGGTTGTGCTTCCTCCAATTGGTGGATTTTCTTTACACAAGATCCTTCCTCGACCTTCGTGAATATGAGGTTAATTGTGAAATGCCCCGTATCATCGATGCTCTTCATTTAAAAAACTTTCCTTACGGTGTATGTTTCCATTTCTTCACAATTGAAAATGCACGTTGTAGAGTCTACATCCATGGGTGCATTGCTTTGACACAAATGTGATACTCCTTTAAGTTGCCAATCACAAAGACATGGTTCTCTTGAAGGATGCGGAAAAAAAAACTGGACTTTGAAACTTGACCAAACTTACTACTTCTCAATCAAAACCCGAGTGAATTGAGAAGGTTACTACAAGAGCTATCGAGAAAGTGAAAACAAAAGGGCCAAGCCAGCAAAGAGAGAGAGGGGTCTCATCGTTGATGGGCGATGTGTGAATAGGTCACAATAGAACCACAACTCAATGGAATTGCACTAATTTTTAAGCTTTCCATCCCAAGCTTCTCTTAATGTTGGAAAGATGATGCTATTACACATTTGTTATATTTATCTATCTACATTCCATTTCTACAATGATCCATGACCATATCAGCAGAGTAATAGACAATTTATGACCATTCATAACCTTTAAAACATTGAAAGGTCGCAGTTGATACCCAGTTGCCTGCCATCATCCATCAGTTGCAACTTGAAAATACTTAACCGCCTAATGAAATAAAACCTAACATTGGACGACTCACCCATGAATCAGCTGCTTAAAATTGTGGTTTACTTGGTAGGATTTATGACCCACAAGTACTTGCAAGTCCCGTGCTTGCTTGCAGGGTCTGTCATCTATGAGTTGAAGATTACTTATACCAATATGCTTTTCTAGATTACATATGTACCTCAAGTAGAGACTTCTTATGTAGTGTAAGTGCAAAAATTGTTTTTAATTCCGCATGACATCAATTAGGCTTTATATTTTATTTGTTTTTTGGGAACTGTTTTTCTACTGCGTCTTCCACAAAGCTCTAGTATTGTCCCTGTTGTTATTTAATTTGGCTCTTTTTGTACATTATTTCTCTTGGTATACTAGGGTTGTTATTCATAGTGGTCTTATCTATTTCATTTATTTTTCTCTATGCTAAATTCTAATAACATATATGTGTGGATTGTGTCTTCATCTCATTATTTAAAACAACATTGAGTGAATCGTCAATGACCTCTTCATTTTGAATGGTTGCTTGTATTCTAGAAGACTTTAATCCTTTGTCATTGATAGGTTAATCTTTGTATGATAGGAAGGTATAGAACTAGAAGATATAGTTGTCACCTTGAATCAATCATTGATAGGTTACTTCCAATATTTTCAAACTTCTAGGAGATTATAATTGTACTTAAAATGTGGAACAAGAGTAGAGTTACAAACACCTTGGTCAAGCTTGTAATCAAGCAAGATCTAGGCAATAAGCTCATTATTAGTACCATTGAGGGGCCCCTCCCTTAAAAGGTTCACATGAAATCCTTACGAGGAAATATGTTATTAGTGATTGGTCTAATAATAAACATTTTAACACATGCAATGTTCAAGTTGTCGTCTTAAATAATATCATTTTCCATGTTCCCTTTCTTTTTGTTTTGATAGCAATTCCTTTTATCTAATCCTTTGTCTTATAGCTTATTACTTTTCAATAAAATCCTTGCCCCCAAATATTTTAGTATATTCTTACCATCTCACATTTCCCTATTATGTATGCCCCATCCCTATTACATTAATAGATAGTTTCTAATTTTATCTCTCTTTCGTCTATTTCTAATGGTCACTCTTTTTGTAATGTTTCCATAAACTCCTTCTGTTCGTTATGGAAACTCTCTTTCACTCTACAAGAATGTTTCTATTTCCTCTCTCCTGTTCGTTATAGAAACATTCTCTTGTATCTTGTATATATAGATCATTCATGATCATTGTTGAATAACACATTCATTATTTTACCTCAATATGGTATTAGTGCAAAACCCTGGTCTCTTCGAAAATTTTTAATTTCTTTTTTGAAATTATTAGTTGAGGATTTTTGAAGCTTTTTTGCCCCGAGTGTGTTCAAAATTTGCAATTTTTTCCTCACCCACCCATCTAGGTTATTAGGCTCAATTTTTTTCTTTGAATATTTGGAGTCTGATTTAAACCCATCAAGGGTTTACTGCAAACTCGTGGGCATCTTCGCAGGTCTTAACCCTGCGTTTTTTTATCTGCCACTCACGCGAGCTTCCTTCTTTTGCATTTTCGACCATTTTTTGGTCGTTTCTCCTTCCGACAATAATTTTTTCGGCTTGTTCTTTCAAAAATGACCCTCTTTATGGTCGTCTTCTGCAACCTTTTCTGCAAATCTGCCATTTTTTACAAGCAATCTGCAATTTTTTCAAAGTTATTCCAGATGGCTAGGGTTATTTGAAAACTCTCTTTTTCCGTGTCGTCTCAAAATTTTGATTGCAGATTCTTGGTGGGTTTTTCAAGATCTCAACTGGGTTGTTGTTTGTTTTTTCTTGGCACATCATTTTCTGTGCCTCAATTTTCGAGCTAGCTGATTCAGAATCTGACAGTAGATTCTATCTGGGTTTTTTGAGTTCTTCATTGGGTGTCTCTTCAAATCTTCTGCGTCTTCCGTTAATTTGCCTTGAAGTTCGCACCCTTTTTTTTGATTTTTCTCGTTTTTCTTTGAAAAACGTGCTATGGCATCTCTCACCAGTCTTATGTTGGAAGGCAATCAGTGTTTCAATGCAAAGATCTACAACACTTGGAAGCAGCGCATGTTGACAATTTTCGAGTACCGTCGCCTTGAGGCACTTGTTGAAGGTACTGAGACTCGTCCTACCACAACCGATGCGACTCAAGACAAGTTTGGTGAACATAATCGTGAAGCGGTTATGCTCATTAAGCTTTCAGTTACTGATGATCAGTTGCGTCAAATCTCGTCTGGCAAGACAGTTGCAGAGATTTGGACAGTATTGAAGGATCTCCATGAGACATCAGATAAAAGCAGAGCCTTTTTTCTAAAGAATCAACTATTCTCATTATTATGGATGAGAATATGTCCTTACAAGAACATCTTTTGAAGATTAAGGACATCAAGGACCAACTTGAGGCCATTGGCCGTACAATGGAGGAAGAGGACATGGTGGTCATTACTCTAAAAAGCCTACCACTGTCCTATGAGTACTTTATTGAGACGCTCAACATTACTGCAACTAATGTTGACCTGAAGTTCTCAGATTTGTGCACCAAACGTCTGCAGTAGGATCGTTGGAAACAACAGTTTGGTAGCAGTGCTCCTTCGTCCTCCTCTGAACAAGCGTTTTCAGCCCAATCCTTTCACAAGGACAAAGGTCCTTGTCATTCGTCAGCTTCGTCTTAGCATAGCTCCAAGAAGAACATTCGGTGTAACTACTGCCACAAATTTGGTCATATGCTTCGAGACTTAAGGGCTCGCATTGCTTCTGATCAGCGGAAGAAGGGTGGGACCTAGCCACAAGCCAACATTGCAGAACATGAGACCTCTTTGATCAACCCGAGGCTGCCTTTTACGTTTTTTGAGGACATGCAAATTTCTGTTTTTTTGAAGATAGATTGATCATTAAGGGAGGGTATTACGTTAATAGATAGTTTCTAATTTTATCTCTCTCTTTTGTCTATTTCTAATGGTCACTCTTTTTGTAATGTTTCCATAAACTCCTTCTGTTCATTATGGAAACTTTCTCTTTCACTCTACAAGAATGTTTCTATTTCCTCTCTCTTGTTCGTTATAGAAATATTCTCTTGTATCTTGTATATATAGATCATTCATGATCATTGTTTAATAACACATTCATTATTTTACCACAATAATCCCACTAAATGCCCAATCAAAGAACCCACTTTTCACTCTTTAAACACAACTAAAATTACACATCCCCCATCTATATTAAAATCATTTTTGTACGTATTTGACCCCTACGATGTTTCTGTTCATAGATTCATTTTGATTTGAAAATTTGATCCTTTTTATGATCAGAAAGTTGGTTGTTTCTCCAGTTAATCAAGGGAATACTAGTATGCAATTTCCTTCACAAGAAAGAGTTGTTTCAAGTCGGTTTTGGAACATCATGAGCTTGTGTGTAGTTGTTGAAGATTTGGAATGATCTAGTGCATCCTAGGGGGAGAAGGTTAACTTGCATAAAATAAATGGGCATTCACTTTGATGGATCCATCTAATGCTGTGATGAACTCATTTTCCACCCGTTGGCAAAATCATTGAAGTTTCCTTAAATGAAGTAGTTCGTGGAATTGAAGGGTTTTAGTTGTTCGTTTCAAACTTTCAACCTCTTGGCATAGGTTGGCATGTCACATTCATAGGGATGTGGCTGATGTTATATTAAGATTAAGAATGTTTGAACTAGGCACAAATATTGGCAATTGTATTCCATGGTAGGCATCCCTTTGAAATTTCCACAAAATTTCGACCAATCTCTCATAGGGGATATGTTGATGGGTAGGAAATGTCCCAAGGCTGTTACAAAAAAAATCGTAAATGCTCCAACCTACAAAAGTTTCATTTAAAAAAGCATAAAAGAAAAATTAAAAGGGGTGTGTGGCCCCACAAGGATCCACATGCTTCTTTACAACAAGCCACATAAAAACAACAATAGTGAGAAGCGAGGAGAATAATAGTGAGATGAAGAGAAGAGAGCTTCCAAACTTAATTTGAGATAAGTTTACTATCCATTTTTCTTTTTTCTTTTTTGAAATTGAAGTCTTGTTGCATAATATTGATGTGCAACAATTGAAAATTTTAATTTTGGGCTTTACAGTTCATCATTTGATTCTTTTTTTTGTTTGCATCATCTCATGTTGTGCAAATCATTAGATACATTGATATAGGCTCTCCTCATTTCATATGACTGTCTGTTTAAAGTCCTCACTTACTCTGTCCTTCAATTTTCTCTTAACCACACTTTTTTCAGGTTTTGCATATGAGAAGACTGCTCTTTATGTGTTATCAGATTGGTGTAGTTTAATTGTTTGATTGTAACCATTGCAACAATATATTATGCGGGTGTTGATAATAAAAACAGAGCACACACTTCAGAAATTAAAGAAAGATCAAATACCACATAATAACATAAAATGCTGACCTTATTCTCCAGCAGATTGTATTGAAGCTTCAAACTCAGGAAAGAACTGATAGAACGTTAATGTCCAGTGTTGGGATTCACTGACATTAAGGGATGATGCATCAACAACAACTACAATGTATACCTGTTCTTCAAAATTTGATATATAGCCGGGGAATATTCAGAGGATGTGCAGAAATAATATCCAGGCACGATGCAGGAATTTTTAACAGATATAAGGTTCAGTCACCATGATGAAAATACCCTTCAACTCGCAGCAGAGGCCTTCAATATTTGGACAACAATCCAACAAAAAACTCCCGTGACTGGCAAAGAGTGGGTTGTCTGAAAACATTGCTTCCCTTAATCAAATTGATGCAGCCGTTCAATTATTCACGCCAAGATATAACAGACAGCCAATACCCGAAAGAACTCTATGCCATTATTCCAGTTAGGATCTGAGATAATCATAGCAACTCATGCTTTGAGACCAAAGGTTGCACTACTGAAAGGATCCAATTGCGTGATATGTATTATGAACCATGTCTATAGGAAGAGTTCCACGCTGAGAATGCCAGAGATAACTTGTGCCAACATTAGAAATCTTTGACCTTGCTTGAGCCGCATAGGTAAGGAAGATCTCACTGCCTGAAAAAAAACTTGTCACACTAAACTAATGCCAGAAAGAGGAAATGAGTTACACTAGCATGTGAAAACAAGAGAATTCTCAATCCTCTACTTTGATGTTTTCCTTATTTGAGTTGACTTGTGCGATTATATTGATTCTCTTATTTGCTTCACTCCAAACTTTAAGAAGAGTGGCCAATATTAAAATGAACTTCCTCATCAAAAATAAATATTCCCAATGAAAAGTAATCACCATTAAAATATTCAGGAATATAAAATAATATATTCAGGCAACATATATCCATAATAAGGATTTTCTGTGATAAACCCAAACTCCTGCAAATTTGTCTCCAAAGGAGACTTCTCAAATTTCACTCAAATGTGAATCCAGATTGAATCCACCCTTAGGAAGAGTTGGGTTTTCGTCCAACTCTTGTCTGCTGAAGGTCTTCATCTTCAGAGATTTCCCTTTGTGTAGGCCAGCCTCCCATACACTGCAATTTTCTCATACAATTCATGCCTCTTACTATAGCTCATCAACCTCCTTATAAAGACCTCCAGCCACTGTCTAGAAGATCAGACCATATTTAATATTTGCAACTGACGGAAGACTTTATTTAATAAAGTGACTACTTTAATATTTTTAAATTTTACTTTTTTAATCAAATTAATCAGTTATTAGTCATCCCTTTTGAAATAATATTAATTTTTGGACAACTTAATCAATTAATTTTATTAAAAATCTGGTTACATAAATCCCAAAGGGTAATCAAGGACTAGGAGAGTGATGAAGTGGCAAAAGAAGGGCTCATGAAGGCCCTTTGTAAGATTTATAGCAATGAGGAGGCAACTTTACTTTGGATGCAATTGCCAGCCTTTGTCAGTTTTTAGGGTTCAACATTTAGCAAGCTAGAGGCAAGGATAGATGGCAAAATTAGCTCAAACTGATCCCTATTACCTCCTTTCATAGGTTCCAGGTTTTTCTTCTTCAAAGATGACTCGGTCCACATACAACATAGTTTAATCAGTCAAGAGGAATAAGCTTATTTGCCAATTAATAGAGAAGTTGAGGGCTGTGCATAGTGCCTTGCATTTTGATTCAACAAATTCCTGAGCATTGATATACTTTGGGTGCATGGTTGAATGCTGATCCCAAAGATGCAGTCCCTCATATTGGCAATGACTCAGATTTACACTTCGATTTGCATTGAGGTGAAGATGAGGTAAGAGGTATAGCAACAACATATCTATCTATCTGATTTATATCGGCAAATTAGAGAAGGAATATCTATCCTAAATATGGATCAAGAACCTCCTTCAAACAAAGATGTTGGATTCATATGATTCCAATTGGCATGAAACACAGTGAATGGTTCCGAAAAGTTTCTTGTGTGATTTTAGCAAATGATTTGCTGGATACTTGCTAAAAATTAGTTTGAGAGAAAAATTGTCTACCTAAAATCCCCACACCACAGGCTCCCCCCCTCTCCGCCCCCTTTGTAAAATTTTAAAGATCAAATTAATGATAAGTCAGATATAAGATGATTCGAACAAATTTAACACAACTATACAATGATACTTTAATTTATATCATTATCTTCCTTTATACAAGTATCAAACTGTTGTAGAATCACAATCTGAACATGATTATATATATCGATCAACTTCAACTGTATATGTCAGTGTCTTCTAAAAAACACAATCGAATATCTGTATATGCCAGCGTCTTCCAATAAACACAATCTGAATATATATCGGTCTCCTAATAAACACGATCTGAATATATATCGGTCTCCTATGCTTTCTATTATATATAGCTCTGCATATATATGTATCTTGATCTGGCTAGGGATTGATTTAATTGTATTCGTATATCATTATTCCTTGCATTGAGATTGCACACCGTACATATATGTCGATCGGGAGCTGAGAGGACATGACTTCTTGGTTGAACTGTTGGCAACCTTTCACTTGAATTGCTGCCTACCTTTTGAAAAGCTAACTGATTCATTAGTTAGAGATGATTTTATATTTCCTGCGATTCAGAGAAGGATTATGCATATGAAATATAATTTGAGAGAAAAATATAAAACAGAATAATAATAGTATTTATTAATTGTTTATTTATGTAAGTAACAGTATAATTCAAATGTCAAGTTGGCCTATCGGCCTTTGATGTTTGAGTTTGATTTATCTACAATAGATAACTAGAGAATTGACACCCCCCCGCCCCCGTGCACAAACACAAAAACCTTCATCTTTGGTATTTGTATTTCATGTTGTCCTTCTAATGTGACAACACTTAGACCAGATTGCATTCATTTCCAAGTGATTTTGAGTGATTCCAAGTTAGTGTGGACTATTTGCTGAACTTGCATTTGAAAGATAAGTAATTGTGTAAATTTTTGAATTTTTATTTTTATAATTTTTGTTTATTCGACTTCCATTCTAGCTCTTAATATATAGATTTGTAAAGTTTTTCTACATTTTTTAATTAGTAGAATGGGCTTACATTTGTACAATGTTTATCTATATTTATTTGTTTCCTTTTTGCTAGGGTTTCAATTTCAATTGTCTACGAGAGAAATGGCATTGACAAACAACACAAGTCGTGCCTAGGTTAGGTACCTTGCTTGGAAGCATTGCTCACCAGGTACATAGGTAGGCGGTGAATCAGTATAACAACAATCGTATACTTTTTCAAAACTTAATTAACCACAACAATAATATTTCAAAACTTAATCATCCATAGCAATAGCATACATGCAACATCCAGGAATAATGAACAGAAGACTAACACATGGTTTATGCAGAAACCCTTATGGGAGAAAGTCATGGCAAAATACTGCTAAGATAAAGCCTTCTTACAAATTTCCGTAGGCACCAACCCACAGGAGACACCAATCCCCTCGTGATTTGTAGGCACCAACCCACTAGAGACAGCAATCCCCTACACTGAGCACCAACCCAACATGAGGCACAAATATCCTTGAGTGAGAGGCACCAACCTTCCGATCTCCACAATTAGGAGACACCAACCTCCAGGGAAATAATACGATGATTATAAGAAACTTCTTCTTGAACCAGCTTCCTAATTTTCCACCACAAACCTGCTCTAAAAATGTTTCTTTAAATCTTCTTATAATCTTCAATGCATAAATGAGAAGAAAATTCATATTTTTAGTGTTTTCACTCAAATTTTTTTCTTTCCTGCTTTTGCATCAGCTGATTATCTATTTTGGACTTTCCAGGTCCAAGCAAATCTTGCCAAGTAACTTGCAAGTTTCTTTAGCAGACTAAACTCACTAGTTGTGGGCAAGTTACTTGTCCAGCTGAAAAGCTTGTGAGCACATATGAGTCTATCTGGTACTTGCCAGGCTTCAGAACAATGGTCTTGCCTAAGGCACTGCTTAGGTTCTATTATGACAGAGAAGGTACACGTTGCACCAATTCAGAAGGTTTTTATGGATGAGCAGGCGTAGGTGGCATTGTTTTCAATCAAGACAAATTCAAAGCTTAATTGTCATCTAGATAACGCACTTAAATGACAAAAATGAGTTGGATTGTGGGGCAAAAACCAAATAGATTGTTGGCAAGAATGAGCAAGTAACAACCATAGACAGTAAGTCGAACTTGAAGAAATACCTGAGATAGAGAATGTAAAGCTTTATGCAAACTTGAATGAGAGGAAGCTGAAGGGCATGGCACTTGACTTATTGATCTGGAAATTGTAATGCATTGCATGTTTTTGCATTGTGGTCTATTGGTTAGATGCTTGAGAAGGTTTGGGGATGATATGGGACATCCCAGAACATTATTTGGCAGAAAAGATAACAATTTTGGATTTGTTGCAGTCATAATGGGCATCATAAATACAGTTGTGTTTTAAGGGGAAAAATGGTGGTTATTCTTGTGTTGGTAGCTATTTGTGATTGTTAATAATATACTTTTCTGGTATTTGAGTAGGGAGTTCATTGTAGAGTTGCAAATTGGTCTTGAGAAGACTTTTCAGTTGGTTTTGAGAGCTCTTAGGGTGGCCAATGGGCTGAGATAATTTACATTGATATCATTTTGGAGTACTTAAGTGTGCGTGATACACATTTTGGTAGAGCTTTTTGAAGGGAAATTGGGCATCCTAGAAAAGCAATATGAGATTAGTATGTGCATCCAATGCCTATTGTTTCTTCATAACAGATGACAGTATGCTGATACAACACATTCTACTATGTTGTGAAGGGGAAACAAGCTTGCGATTTTAGATCTACCCACGATTAAAATTTAAAACCTTAGAGGAAAGTGCTTGCGATTTTAGATCTACCCAGATCGAATAGTTGTAGCAGCATGCATACATTAAAGATTTAACAATACAAAATCATTAAACAGAAAGATGAAGTATGACTGACATGAATCCCTAGGTACATACTTCAAGAAAGATGAAGTACAACTGACATGAATCCCTAGGTACATACGTCAAAAGTACGAATGACATGAATCCTTAGTTATGGATTTTTGACAGACCCAAAACAATTGACAAAGACCTAGAAATTGTCTCGAAAAACCCACAGAATATGTAGTTTAAAAATTTTCTTGACCAAAAAATCAGAGGGTTTTTGAAAGCCCTAGCTGTATGGGAAAAAAACTGTCTAGAACCACTAAAAAATGGTGGAAATTATAGAGCTGAAGAAAACCCTTGGTTGCAAGAACCAGAGATCTACAAACACAAAAAAAATCTGCCACGGATTGTAGAAAAACTGCCACGAAAATCAGAAGAAAATTGAAATCTGAAAGCACAAGCTGAGTCTGTGACCAATGAGAAGAAAAGTGAGCAGAATATGTCTCTATCGTGAAGCAAACTCAAGAAAAAAATCCCTGTGAGTAGAGAGAAAATACGAACCAACATTCACTTAGAGAAACCCAAGCGTTTGTAAAAAAAGGCGAAAAATTTGAAAGAAATCCCATTTGCAAGGAGAAGTTGGCCACCGATAACCTGTGAACATAATAGAAGACCTGTCGAATCCAGGGACGAGCGACAATATTCAGAGGAAATGGCATCTATGAAACAAGAGAATGATGGCGGCGACAATAGAAAACCCTGCAACAAAGGATTTCAAAAATGCCCAGGCCCTTACTTCTTCAATTATCCTTACTTCTTTAATTGTTATCTGATAGGCCTCCACCCTGTAAGACACACCCTTTTCCTGCAAAAGACACCAGGACAACTTCCATACAACTTGTCACCCGTGTTAGTATGTTACCACAGAAGTTATATGTTAGGACTAGTTCAGCTATACGTTAGAAATAGCAGATCAGAACTTCAAATAACTGGTATATTGCATCGTTATGTTACATTGATCACAATTAGATATCTAAAAATACCAAACTTTGAGGACAATGCTGCAAATAGTAACCTTTGAGTACAACAAGTTCACTGTATTTCTTAATAATACCCATTAAATCAAGATGCACCTAAAGAATACAAGCAGAGCAAACAAAGTAATACCTATACCACCCTGATACAATGCAGATGCATAAATACTCCTTTTAATCTGCTTTGAGTTGACCTTGTATTAGGACATGACAGAGACATGCTCAGCATTACTCATCTCATACAGTAGACATTGCGTCTATTATTGTTATCATAACAATACCAGCTAATCATGACAAAACCAAAACAATGTATATTCCTACCAATAATTTTAGCATGTCAAATTAAGAAAAGCAATATTCCATCCTCGTCTGTCACATAACTACTTTTGAAAGGTGTCACCCAAACTGTTAACCTTATCTCCTTCATATCGAGGAGCAAGAGAGACAATACATTGTTAATCGGCCAATGCAAATGAATTGATTCAGCCCAAACAATCCATCTTACCACAAATCTTCATTGTCTATCATTAGTACCATCAATACCACTATATCATGGTGTAAAAGCAGATGCTATTCAAAGAATATTGCCAAGGTATAAACTTTGATACTACTTAGAATGTAATGAACTTAATCAGCATTGCAGATGACATAAATAAGATGGACGAACATACACCTTAGCCTGAGTTGCAAAGGTTAGAGTAAATTCATCCTAGCATTGTAATACGAACTGAAAATAAATCTTTCAATCATCCCAGAGTAAGCACCCATTAAGGATTGTAAAAAAGAGGATAATCTCCTCTCATAACTGTTCATAAAAGATTGATTACCAACTAAAAGGAAATGCAGATACAGAATGCCCGGCGAATCTCCCTGAGGGAAGAGAATAAGGCCTTGCCCAGGAGGGAAGCAAAAGAACCCACAAAGACACCGAGAAAGCAAGCAAGAGAAGAATGAAAATGTGTGTGTGTGTGTGTGTGTGTGTGTGTGTATATGTATGTATGTATGTATATATAATGTATAAGATACCTGCAAGTGCAAAAAGGTAAAGCCTTAAGTCGCCAGATACATAAACATATATTGCTAAATCAAATACATAAGTTCACTGTAAAGTAAATCATCCCAAGTAGGCCTCTCAATCTGGGCCAGATACCTAGAGCATCCCATACAGAATCAGTCTGAAAACTTTCCTTCAACCAATATATATCAGACCAAAATTCTCAAAGGTAAAGCATATAGAAAACATATCCTAACTCAGCCATACAGATTTAAGATAAGCCATCATTCCATAACATTTATTTTTATAATTTATGGGGGAGAGAAGTATGCAACGGAGAGGGGAGAAGTTCAGGCATGGCGGACGTTTTTTTTCCTCGGGGGTTTAGACAGGCCTGTTATTCCAGTAAGTTTAAGTCTGATTTTAGTGGTCATAACAGAGGGGTGGATTATGCAGCCTATTCTCGGCCTGCATTTGAGAAGAATGATAAGGTGGTTGACATCAATCTACCGGAAGATATTGATGAGGATGTTGCCTTGTGGGAAAAAATGGCAGTTATTGGGCGTTTCATAGGAGCGAGGTTGGCAAGGGAGCAAATCAGAGCATGGGTTCAGGATAAGTGGAGCAGGGATGTCATTGTAAAATTCATCCCGAAAGGTTTTTTTATAGTAATATTCAAAGAGGAAGCAGACAGAGATAAGATCCTAAACCAGCAAAATTGATTTTTTCAGTCGCTCCCCCTGTACTTGCAGCCATGGCAACCCAATTTTGATCCTACCCCATTGGCGGTATACCAGTCTCCAATCTGGATTCGGTTATACAATCTGCCATTAGAATATTGGGGAGATGTGAGTCTAGAATGTATTGGAAGATCGCTGGGCACCCTATTAGAAGTGGACGAATCAATCATAGAAAATGATTCTTATCTATATGCCAGGATCAAAATCGTAGCAGTTCAAGAAGTTCCCTCTTTCATCAATTTGAAAGTGTGTAGTAGTAGTTGGAAGCAGCAGGTTGAAGTAGAATCTCCTGTTCCTGGGTGTTCGAGATGTGGATTTAAGAATCATGGTGTCGTGGATTGTAAGACATATGTTAAGCCTGCCAAAGTTTGGGTCCAGAAGTCCAACAATCAAAAAACGGTTTCAATAACCGTTCCGCAGACAAATAAGGAACCTGTGCAAACAGCCTCATTTCAAAACTTGGATGGAACTAAGGAAGAAGGGGGATGCTCGGGTTCTCATTAGGAGCAAGGTCAAGGGGAGACAGTATCTAAGGCACTCGTTCCCTTCAATTATCAAGCATGTTCAGATTCGGAGGTTGATTATGACAGGGACTCATTGGAGGATTTTCTCTCGGCAGATGAATTAGACAATATTGAGCCTAGGTGTATTAGCCAATCTGCTAATATCCTTTTAGGCAAAGCTAAAGGTGGTAGGGGTAGGCGATCACACAAGCAAATGAGGGAAGAGCGGGCCAAGAAGAAGGGCATCATCAATGTCCTCGATTTCATGAGAAAAGCTAAGGGAACAGGGATCTCCCTTGGTGAGAAATGAAGATCACAACTTGGAATGTTAGGGGCCTATCTGCTCCTGACAAAAGATGCTTGGTTAAACGACCGTTAAACAGAATAGAAAGCGATATTGTTTTGTTTCAAGAGACTTAACTTTGTATGAATAAAGCTCTTAGCTTTCTCTTTTCCTGTAGCAATTGGGAAGGTTTTTTTCAAGAAGCCAGAGGTGTGGCAGGGGGTCTTGGATTTTTTTGGAATCCCAAAAATATGAAGATGATGGATTTGGAAAGATATGATCACTGGTTATTTGGTATTGTGGTCAACAATAAAGACAATTTTTCTTTTCCATTAATCAATGTCTATGGTTCGATCAAAACATAAGATAAATTTCAGTTGTGGCTAGCAATTTCCTCCAAGTTAGTTTCTCTCAATAGCAACAAGGTTATTATTGCAGGAGATTTCAATGCTATTTTGGACTTGGACGACAAATCGGGAGGTCTGAGAATGTCAAATAAAGTTATGGAAGATTTCAGGGATTTTGTGAATGGGAATCATTTGCTAGACGTGGCTTCTAAGAATGGGAGATTCACATGGACTAATAGACGGGCAAACTTTGCCAGAATCTTTGAAAGACTAGACAGATTTTTGGTTGGCTCGTTTTGGATAGACTCAGCTTTCAACCTGGATGCAAGCATTCTTCCTCTGTCCCTATCAGATCATTTTCCAATCTAGTTGGGTTTCAATGTTGCCAAGCAAAGTTTTAGGGGGAGTTTTAGATTTCAAAATATGTGGTGGAGGGACAAGGACTTTCTATCTAAGGTGGAGGGATGGTGGCGAGATAGTGATATATTCAGGGGCACCCCGAGCTTTGTGTTTATTAAGAGACTTAAACTGGTTAAGGATAAAATTAAAGTAAGGAATCAGGATTCCTTTAAAAACATTTTCTCTGAAAAGTCTAGGGTGGAAGCAGAATTGGAAGCTTTGAACAATTTAGTTATATCTGCAGGGATGTCAAATGAGGATTTTGAGAAAGAGAAAATCCTCAAGAGTGAATTGTCTGAACTTTTGCTCAGAGAGGAAGTATATTGGAGAGATAAGTCCAGGGAATATTGAATTAATGATGGGGACCTGAATTCTAAATTCTTCCATGCTTCGGTCAAAGCCAAAAGATCCTTCAACAGAATCAATCGTATTCTAGACAACCAGGGTAGGTGGCAGGACAAGCCCGAATATATTGAGAATCTTGCGGTACTTCATTTCAAATCCCTGTTAGGGGCCTACAATGACTCTCAGTCTCAGTCTGCATCGGCCTTATTGGAAGTTATTAATTATGATGTATCTGACGCAAATAACATTGAATTGATGCGCCCGTTCCCACTGCAGGAGGTCAAAAGAGCAACTTTTGATAATCCCCCTTTTAAAGCTTCATGCCTTGACGGATTCCCCTCGGAATTCTTTCAAAAGTGTTGGGGGTTTATGGGTGCCGATATCCTCAAGGTGGTGGAAGCATTCAGGATTAAAGGGCAATTTTTAAAAGAGATGAATAATACTGTTATAGCTTTAATTCCCAAGAAGCAAGAGTGCTCGACCATGGATGATTTTTGGCCAATCTCGTTATGTAATGCTTTGTACAAAATCTTGTCTAAAGCTCTGGTAAACAGACTAAAACCGCTACTTAATAGGATTGTTTCGGCCGAACAACACGGTTTTGTTCCCGGTCGCAAAATAGTGGATAGCATCATTCTAGCGGGTGAGTCTATTCATAGTTTGCATACAGAGAAGAAGCAAGGTATGATTGTTAAACTAGATGTCAGTAAGGCATATGATAGAGTCTGTTGGCCTTTTCTTTTAAAAATCCTTTCTCGGTTTGGCTTTCATAAAGATTGGATCAAATGTATTTTTCATTGCATATCTTCTGTTCATTTCTCCATCTTTGTGAATGGTTCGGTATGTGGCTTTTTTCAAGCTACTAATGGGTTAAGGCAAGGTGATCCGCTGTGTCCATTTTTATTTGTGTTGATGGCAGAAGTTCTGGGCAGATTTATTAAACAATAGACAAGTTTGGGTAGATGGCGAGGGATATCTATTCATAACAACTTGGATCCAATCTCTCACTTCCAATTTGCTGATGATGCCATCCTATTCAGGGAGGCCACTACTAGGGAGGCTAAGATTATCAAAGAGGTGCTGGATATTTATGAAAGGGATTTGGGATAGAGCATGAACAAGTCAAAATCAAGGGTGTATTTCCTTAATCCTAGCAGGAGACAACGCTCAATAATCTCCGCCATTTTGGAGTTTGAACAAGGAGAATTTCCGATTGTCTACCTTGGGATACCATTATATGCGGGTCGGGTGGACAATAGTTTTGGGGAGGAGATATTAAACAAATGTCGGGTGAAAGCATCGTCTTGGAAGAACAGGTGGCTTTCTCAGGTGGGGCGGATTCTCATGGTCAAATAAGTTTTATCGGCCATTCCAGTATACTACTTGTCAGTCTATAGGGAACCTAACAGAGCATCCTCAGCCTTAGACGACCTCTTTAAAAAATTTCTTTGGGAAAGATCGAAAGAAGATAAGAAGATCCCACTAATCAATTGGGATATGGCTTGTTTGATCAAGGAGGAAGGTGGTGCAGGGCAGGGCTTCGTAAAATGAGTTTACAGAATATGGCATTAGGTGCCAAATTGGCATGGAAAATGTACAAATCCCCGAGGAAACCGTGGTGTCGAATTATGGCTGCTAAATATTTAGACTCTTGGGCCATAGACAGAATCTTGACGGTGGCTAACTCTTCTATTGGCTTGCCATTTTGGAGATTTATTTGGGAAACTCGTAAGATTCTCACTGAGCATCTCACGTGGAAGGTTGGCAATGGGCAGCGAGCTAGGTTCTGGAGAGATTCCTGGAACGGGGATTTGCCTCTTGAAATTTTTTTTTCTGACAAAGACTGGGTTAACCAGATGGAAACTTCAGAGGGGTTAAGGGTCGCGGATTATATGTATTTCGCTTCTTCAACCGCTTCCAGGGCTAGCTGGAGAATCATAGGAGTAGCTTCTTCAACCAATCGCAACATTCTGCAGGAGTTGCTCTCGCACAAATTAGTGATTTGTTCATCAGCAGAGGACTCTTTGATTTGGAGTGCTTCAAAGTCAGGGGATTATAAGGTTAACCTAGGTTATGAGTTGCTAAGGCACAAACAATGTAGCGACTATTGGCCATCGAAACTGTGTTGGGGTAAATGGCAGGGGCTTTTCTATGGACTGCACTGCATGGCAGGATTTTGACAGGCTGCAGACTAAAAACGATTGGGATTTTGGGGCCCAATTGGTGTATTATGTGCAAACAGGGAGAGGAGACTGCAGACCACATGTTATACTGGTGCCCATATGCATATGAATGTTGGGATTGGCTTCTAGATAGGCTTCACTGGAATATAGTAAGGAACACCATGCTCAAAGAATTCCTTTCATCATGGCCAACTGATAGAACGAAATCAAAATGGGGCTTACTATGGCTAGTGTGTCCTTCAATGCTGGTTTGGCATGTTTGGAAAGAGCGCAATCGAAGGATCTTCAAGGAGGAAGTCTTGGAAGTAAGTGAACTCAAGATTAAGATCAAAACAGCCATAGAGGAATTAGTCAACTCCAGAACCCTTGGACTGAATTACAATTTTCAGTCGAAATGGGACTATGATATGGAGAAGTTGTGACATTTTAAACACCGAGGAGATCATATGCTAAAGAATAAGAAGGCTGATAGGACTCATACCTTTTGGCAAGCTCCTTCGACTGGTTGGAAAAAGTTAAATTTTGATGGAGCCAGTAGAGGCAATCCGGGTAGGAGTGGCTTGGGAGCTATTATCAGGAATGACAAGGGTGAAATGTTGTGGGGCATAGCGAGGAGTGTTGGCATCACCACTAATAATGTGGCCAAGATCGCTGTTTTGGAGGCCGGGATTAGTTGGTGTGCCAACTACAGTATCAAAAAACTCATCATAGAGGGGGATTCACAAATTATACTAGATGGCATTTCGAAAGCTGATTTCAACAATTGGAGATTGGCTAGTTGGTTGCCGCAAATCAAAGAGACTTTAAAAAATTTGGAGGACTTCTGTATACAACATGTTTACCGTGAAGGAAATAAAGTAGCTGACCACTTGGCAAACTTGGGGATTGATGCAGAATCTGAATTAGAGATCAACCAGGTCGATCAGATCCCGAAAGGATTGCAAGACATCATTTCTGTAGACATCGATTCTCTCCCAAGGGTAGGGATCGGATAGAGTTGGGAGTTTTTGGCTGCATTGGTAGGGGAGATGGGTGTTTTGACAGAACGAATAATGCGAAGTACCAGTCACATGGTGGTAGTTTATTCGATGTTTAGTCCTTCGTATTTGGCTATTAGATCTGATGTGATATTCTGAGTAGAGACATAGCAGAGGCGGGACAATTTTAGCATTTAAATGGCTTTCGAGCTTCTATATACTGCAGAGCAATTATGGCGAGTCACTTGGGCATCAACTGTCATTGCAGTAAGGAGGAGGCATAGGTGGAATCGCCGGAGGCGCAGATTCATTGAATCTTCAGCCGGGCAAACGGATCAGGTTGATCCATTCAAAGATCAGGTTGATCCATTGTTTAGCCAAGCCAAAGGCCTCTAAATATTTACATAAAACCGCCAATCTACCTTATCATAGACTTTCCTTATGTCGAGCTTGATCAACATACTAGGATTATGGTTTCGTTGGACTGAATGGATTGCTTCTTGAGCAATTATCACCCCATCATAGATAGATCTGCCTTGGTCAAAACCAGTTTGCTCTTCACTAATAAGTTCAGGAAGAAGTTTTTGAATTCTATTGGCTAAGGTTTTTGTTAGAATTTTATAGAGGGTATTACAAAGTGATATAGGCCTAAAGTCATCAAATTTCTTAGCCTTCTCCTTCTTAGGAATGAGGGTGAGAAAAGTGTTATTGATTTCTTTAAGCAGATTACCAGAATTCCTAACACCTTCCATAGCCCCTACCACCTCATCATTAATGAAGTGTGAGCACTTTTGAAAGAAGAAAGCAGGGAAGCCATCTGGCCCCAGGGCCTTGTCCGGGTGCATCTGCATAACTGCTGTTTCTATTTCATCTTTAGTGAATTTTGCATTTAACGCTCTATTCAGCTCTATAGCCTATGTATGTTTGATAAAATCTTTTTTTGATGTCCCATGTTTGAGCCTTCCCAATTATTTAATATACTTTCAAAATGATTAACAACTTCATCGGCAATCATATGAGGGTCCTCTATTATGGCTCCATCCTTGTTTATAACCTTAGTTATCTTGTTAATGTTCCTTTGCTGCTTGGTACTATTATGGAAGAATTTTGTATTTTTGTCCCCAAGCTCAAGCCATGTCTCTCTAGATTTTTGGCGCTAGAAGATCTCTTCCTTAGCCAAGATGTCTTCATAATCGCTTAGCAATTTCTTTTCCTTGTGATAAAGATCAACATTCATGCCCTTTATCAATTACTTCATTATTCACTGTTTCTAGCTCTTCCTCAATCCTGATTTTTGCTTCAAAGACGTTTCCAAAGTGTTTTTTATTCCATTCCAGCAATTTGTTCTTTAATATCTTCATTTTTTATACTAGGCAATGTAATTTTGATCTAGATACCTCTACCTCCTTCCACCATTCTTCCATTATCTTCATAAGGTTCTCATCTCTTAGCCACATCTTTTCAAATTTAAATGGGCACCGTTTGGGTTGTATATCTTCTGAGATATTTAAGAGGATATGGAAATGATCGGAGCCCAATTTAGGGAGGATTTCCGCTGAAAGAGTGAAAGGGAAATCTACCCAACTACCTTTAAGGAATAATCTATCAAGTTTTTCAGCAATACGACTAAAACCCTATGTTACCCCAAGTTTCCGGGACAGGGGGACAAGGAAATGGGTTTCCAGGACATTTTTCTTTTTGGCCGGAGGAGGGGACAGTATCGGACGGCTATATATATATATATATATTTCAATTTTCAAATATATTCACGAATTTTAGAATTATTGTTTACATAACATTGTCACATTCTTTGGTTGCTGAGTTTACTAAAGCTTAACAATCTTTCTTATGCTTACTATTACTAACCAATGGGATGATTGTTAACGTGCTAGCTATAATTAGAAGTGGAGGAACCAACTCTTCCAATAGTCAGATTGCCTTTTCTAAACTATGTTATGATTTCTTATTGCCTGCTTTGGTTAATATCTTAAAGTCTTTTAATGATGAATGGAGAAAATAGTGTCCAATTGCCAAAGGCAAAGGCTCGATTGAGCATCCTCAAATCTGGATACAATCAGCAATAAAAATCTCTTTTGTTTCCCTTATTGATGATGGATGCCCAAAATTAATATCAGAATTTGAAAGGTTTTAGATTTGCTTAAGATTGACGTCTCTGGTGTTTCGTATTATATTTTTTATTCCTTTAATAACCTTTTTGAATACTTTCCTCCTTATACTTTGTTCTGATTCTGATGATTGGACATTACTTCTTATCTGTTGATTGCTGATGTTTTCCTTTTATCATTCATCCTATTCGATGATATTCAGATTGGCCTTTAGTATTACTCTTGCATTGAAGATGTCTCTAGTTTATTGCTCTTATTGCTAATAAAAAAATTGCAGATATATTGGAATGATTTTTGTATTTTGTAATCTCCTTGATCCGATGTATTTGTTTCTTGGTTGATGGAGATTGATTATAGAATACTTGAGGATTACTTGTATGTTTGTTGAGCGATGACAATAGACTACAATTTATTGTTCTTATGAGCTTAAAAATTGCCTTTTATTAAATTTTTTTGGTTTAATTTTATTTTTGCCGCCAAAACCTTAAGCTGTCCCTGGAGCGGTCGGGGGACGACTAAGCAGACCCTGGAATTGTTAACGCCCATTGGAAACACGTTGGCTTGGAAACATCCCCGACCGTCCCCGGTCGTCCTCAAAACCATCCCTGTTTCCAAAACTTGGGGCTTAGGGCCGGAATTGCATCTGCGGGTAACATAGCTAAAACCTTGCCTCCTATTGTTCCAAGTGAATGCATCCTTTACTGTCTTGATTTCTAATAGATTCTTTCTGTGAACCCACTCGCTAAAGTCAATTGTTGATTGCACCTCTTTAGAGATTCCTCCCCACTTTTCTCTTGGGTCCAAAAGTGCATTGAAATGTCCTCTTATAATACATATATGGTATGGTGTATTTTCCAAGTGTCGTTAAATCTCCTTCCACACCATAATCTTATCCGAATTTTGTGTTGGTCCACAGACATTAATAAGTAAAAGTTTAAGGTTGCTCCTAATACTTCTTACTAACCCACTCACCCAGTTTTGATGGCATTCTTGTTTGGTGAAGGAAACTACCCTTGGATCCCATATAATTGCCAAACTACCCTTGGATCCAAATCCCTATTTTTTTTTCAAGACAACAGTGTCATCTTGATTGAATTATGATTTCAGCCTTTGTTTTAGATATGTAGCACTTCACAATCTGCTGCTTGTTAGGGGCTAAGGCCCTTTTCCTTCCTAACATTGAATGGAGTTGTTATTTTAGTTTTGTCTTCAGCAGATCCATCCTTAGCCCTTAATTCTGAAAGGGACATCCTACCCCTCCTTTTGTTAGTCTTTGCATTGTTCGGGGTCAAAAGGGGAGTCATCCTCAATAGTTCATGTTTTTTTCAATGTAGAAATTAGTCTTTGCCTACAAGTGAAAAACACAATGAATACAACTTCAATTGAGTGTAAGATAATAAAAGTAAAACTCCTACCTTGAGCTTTCTTCAACTTCAAGCGAAGCTTGTGGTGAACAAACACCATGTCATTCATCTGTTTTTGTGTTAGACGATTGCGTTTCTTGGACTGTATGTGTTAAAAAACACTCCAATTATGCTCACAGGTGGATGAGCTGCTGCCTGGGTCAAAATGCATATCGCCATCCCCCTGAGATTTTTGCATTCGTGACCAAAAAGTTCCCACCATTGAGCTGAAAAACAGATTATGGGGAGATGATATCATGTAAGAATATCTTCAAATCTTAACAAATTTGTTGATCATGTCAACAAAATAAATGGACTATCAAAAGTTTATAGAATACCTGGTTGGAAGGTTGTTTTGCCTTCCTTGGTAGCCCTAGTAATTATTTTTTCCACGCACTTGAACAAGCCTTGTGTGATCTTAGCATCAATCTCTGTGAAATTCATGTTGTAGAACAATGATGGATTGAGAAAGTATCCTGCAACATGAAGAGAAGACTGCATCTGTCCATCCCATCTCCTATCAATTATGTCCCATAATGGCTGATACCTTGTCCTGTCATTTTCCAACCTACCCTTCATCACCTCCTTGGCCCTATCCATGGCCTCATACAAATATCCCATTGGGGATTTATCCCATCCACTATTGTCAAGACTTTTACGAGAGGCTCTGAGAATTGTACCACCTGCTCAATTGCTTCCCAAAAATTAGTAGAATATATATACTCTGCCACTCTCATGCCATCTGTTTGACTTGAGAAGCTTAAGTCCATCCACTCGGCTGAAACAAACATGCAATTCAAGTTCATTTTTTGTTGAACTAGAGTTTGTAGTGCAAGGAAGTGTGTTGCAAACCTTGTCAACTTTGGTCGAATCAGCTCCTTGCCCGCCCCCCCCCTGTGAATTGGCAATTCATACTCAACTCTTGTGTGATTGTAGATAAATTCGGTAACCGTGTGAGCCTTTTGCAATGCCTCCACCCATTCAATTTTTCCAATGTCCTCTACGGTTAGATCAAGGCCATATGCTGCACATGGGGTAAAGAAAATAGATCATTCCCTGTTCATGGATAGCTTTCTTCCTCCCCGTACTATCCAAAGTGGTTTGTGATCCTCGCGTAATACAAGGTGCGAAGAAATGATTGATGTTCCCTACACCCGATGCTTGTCAACATGTTGAACATCTTTTACTGCATAATCAAGCATACCAACCCTCATTAAATTGTAAGACGGGGCTTTAAATCCAGGCCTTGCAGCTACAACGCCATCCATCATAGTTTGCCAATATGGAAATCTGCAAGCATGGAATGCCAAGGTAGAGGAGAAATAAAAATTTGAAATCCCTTTCATTGCCTGTTCATGGATAGCTTTCTTCCACCCTGTACTATCCAAAGTGGTTTGTGATCCCCACGTAGTACAAGGTGCGAAGAAATGATTGATGTTCCCTCCACCCGTGTTTGGGCCACGTGCTATAGTCTCAGATTCCTTGAAACCCTCCCCTCCACCATCTTCCTCATCCAATTGATTCCTCGTAACACCTATGGAACTGGACCATATTTCATTCACAGTTCTCACCTTTTTTGCCTTATTCTCACGGATTCCATCAAGTGCTCTTTTGGCCTGGTATGTGACATCTGCAGGGCATTTGCCACATATTGTGGTGTTATTTCCCGGTTCTTTTGCCAAATGCCATTTGAAGTGGTAAATTCCACCGCTAATATCATTCAAACACCAATTGCATTTAACCTTAGTTGTACCCACAATCGATGTGCAATGCATCCACGCAGAATCTTTCATACGCGGCATTGTGATCAAGAATCTGCAAGACCATTTTAATTCAGTCTTTTAAGTTTTGCTAGTTTTTAAAGTTTTGCACCAATTTTTTGGAATTGACAATAAAATACGTGGACAAAATTTCATAAACATATATGCAGATTTATTTAAAAAAATACATTAATATATGCAGATTTTATATTAAAAAAATACAGAAATATAAATTTACATGTACAAAAATATACATGTACTGTAAATACAGAAATATACATGTACATAAACTTTTATATTTCTGTATTTTTTGGTATACATCTGCTGTTGCTGTTAGCGGGGAACATCTGCTGTTCATTTATATCAAAATAAAGCAATTAAGAATGATAAATAATTTGTTAAAAAAGGATGCACCATACATAAGTTTGTTGGCCTCTTATAGTTTGTTAAAAAAGGATGCACCAAACAGTTTATTTGTTTTGTATTTCTCTCTTATGTTTGAATAAATTTTCTCTTCTTTTAATTTCATTATTTTCTTCTAAAATACATTGTTTAATTCTTACTCAAAAAATTAGTTTCATATGTTGAAAATTTAATCATGAAGCTCAACCAAGGATCACTATAGACTAGGAAGCCAGAAGAAAACTCAACTGGGGGAGCTCAGGAGACTCTCCGTCACAATTACAGTTTGCCCAGATGATGAAAATCATACATCTGGAGAAAAGACCAGCACTTCTGTATACATATCCAAGATGTTGTGCAGGAGAACGAAAATGGGAAAACTGACATGCTCTTCTGGAAACAGACTCAAGATATTTCAAAAAAACAACAAAACAAGCTTTTAAATAGAAAAAGGGTGATGTGGTTCTCGACCTTAGGCCTCATCAAGGCTACTTGACAAAAAGACATGAGCAATAATAACCGAATCTAAGCCCACAGACCTGCCACAGGCACAAATGCAAAAACAGCAAACTGTCGGAGACAATTTTAATATTATTACTAAAATTTACAATTTGAGATTTCTTGAACTTCTTCATGTACAAATTTGTAGACATAACAGCAATAAAAAAATTAATATAGAATTATATTAACCAAACATGAATATAAGCCAATCAGTATAAAATATAATATAATTTAATTTCTTCACATAAATTTATAACCATAACAGCAAAAACATATCTGATACACATGAATACAGATCACTTGATATATAAGCCAATTTATTTCTCAATCTAACTCTATCACATTAATTTATCACCATAGAAAATCTGATATGAAATGATGGGGCTTCCCATTAATATAGAGGTCGATATGATGGGCAGATTAGATGTTTATAATGCTGAAATTTGCACGTCCATGTTAATTAAGGTGATTTGTCAAACTCAAGATAGCCAATTATACAGTTATAGAATATAGATTTTTTATTTTATGTATATAGTTATACAAATGAAATATACAGATTTTCTGTTTTATGCTAATATACTGTATAATATAATATTATAAAATATGTATGCTATATAATATACAGAGAATAAAATATATTATAAAATATTATACTATATATTATAATTATATAGTATAATATTGTATACTGTATATTATATAGTAAAATATTATACTATATATTAACATAAAACAAAATATACTGTGGGTGAATTCAGTTGCTTTGCTGGTGTTCAGTATTGGCGAGGCTCATGATGATTCAACCTCTTTTCTATAGTCAACTTGCTGATCAAACTCTGAGTTTGGCGGAGGGGAATTATGGGTGCAAAACGGGTAATCAGTGAAACCCGCGAATTGGTCGTAATTAGTGAGCTTGGCTTCAATAGCTAATCTGAGGGGCAGATCGGGATTTGAAATAAAATGTATTACACACAGAGCATGACAAACAATGCAGAAGATAAATATACCAAGATAAATATAACGATTACACACAGACAGTAATATATATGAAGATAAATATAGAGTAACGATTTTCTGTTGTATGTAAGGTCCGCACAGTAATGTATTATGCACAGTATGTGGAAGAATTAAAAATCAAAATAGAAAAAAACCTGGACTTATCCTCTGCCCTGCGAATCCTCTGCAACTGCAAATTCTCTGTGAATATTCAGCGTTTGTAAGAACCGATGAATGGAAGTTGCCTTTATAAGAAAAAGTCGCACATTTTTAGGGTTTTTTGGCGACATTTTTTTGGTGCCATTTTTTTCGCGATTAATCCAGTTTGTTGCCGATTTTTTACCAATTAAATCGATATTTTTACATGAAAATCGTTGACTCACGTTTGAACGATTTTATGCAATTTTTTGGGGGAAAAATCAGGGGAGGACCCGATTCCTGGTTAATCGGGACCCGATTCCTAATTAATCAGGTATAATCGGGATTTTTTCCCGGTTTATGCTTATATGGAATGAACAACATGTACGACGGCGAAGGACAAGGGTGAGAAAAGACATCCTAGACATAAAGCATAATAAAAGCAAAAGGCAAGGTAGGCTCCAGAAGGTAATAAATACAAGAAGACCATCCAAGCTAGGAATCAAAATTAGTGTTTCAAGAAGCATAGGAGGATCCAATGTGAATGTTATTGATCACAGTGGGAGGATCCAATGCAAATGTTATTGATCACAGTGGGAGAACCAATGTAGATACCGAGAATACTTGTTAGGGAAAATCTATAGTGAAGGGGGCTAGGCTAGAAAATCACTGGAGATGGTCAATGCCATGTAGGACGCTCCCTAAAATTTGAGGCTGAAGAGCTCTTGGTAATTGTAAAAAATATCTACAATGCTCCTATCATTTGCGATCTGGACCATTGGAAGGGAGGTGAGAGAGGGACCTCGATGCTGCTATGAAGAAGAGCAACAACTACAAGAGTGACAGAACTGGGGTGTTATGGAGTCTCACTCTTAGATGCAACAAAGAGCACCTCCTCTTTGATTTGTACCCATCCATATGTGAATCAAGTGTCTAAACTGTGTTTAATGCCTCCACCAATAGTGATGGGTTTAAAGAAAGAAGTAATCTGGTAGGTAGATCTGGAAGCACTGCAGAGAGACCTATGCTCGAAGCCAGATTTCTCATGAAGAAAAAGAGTCAAGCACCTGTGATCAGGGCAGCAGAAGAAAGTTGGAAGAGACCCGTAATCTTTATATAGACAAAATTACCTTCCACGGATTTCATAGTAAACTGGACATCTATGGAATACATATTTGGCTTGCATGAGATTTCAATAAAGCGATTTGGGCACATGAACAAGCTGGATGAGTCTTTAAAGGGAATGAACACTAAAATAGGTGCACATGACAGAGTGAAAAGTGCAAAGTATATGCAATTTTTGTCGCTATGGCAACTGCGGTCATAAACATTTAGATATGTGTGGTAAAAGATATAAAAAGTCTGTAAAAGTGGCATTGTAATTCATCAAGGCATAGAGCGAATATAATGCAATGCATTGATCTATGCTGGCAAATCAGTAGCCAAGATTGCCATTTTCAGGTTAGCCAACATTGAGTGTAACTTCGCATGGTTGGGGGACGTATTACAAAACCCATCACACATTCATATATTTCATGTAGTATCAAATGGGCTAACCAATTGTATATTTCTGTGGTAATACTCTCCATTTTTTTGCATCCGGAATAATATGCAGCCCTTTTAGTTAATAAGTACTTTCTTTGAATGGGCCAGTTTAAGACTTAGGTCTTACGCCATCTCTACACATGAACATTATTTCACAAGCATGGGGGGTTGCTTTAAGATGACTGCATTCCTTGATTGAATGAATAATTATGAGTTAACTACTATCGGCATACATCTTGATATGACTAATATTCACTTGTATCATATCAACATATATTGCATTAACTAGTGGATTGTTTTGCATGTTGATACTGACAATGGCATTATTTGACCATATAGTTAAGTGACATCAACAGACACCTTGTTGGTGTGATCAATATTCACAATAATTATCAACACATACTGCCAATTACTTTGTTTTACCTCCGAAGTGCCCAAAGTTCCAGATTTGTGTTTTGCTAAATCTCTAATTTGAATGTCCATAATGAAATTCCTAGCTAAGATTCTAAATTGAAATACTGCTCTAAGCATCAGCATTTTTAGCTGTACTTTTATTTATAGACTCTGATAACCTTTCTTACTGTCCTTGTTCTTTTATGGTACTCATTATATGTATGTTATGGCACACAGGAGACTCTGTTTGCAATGTTGGTTGAAATTACAGAAAGGGCTATGGCACATTGTGACAAGAATGATGTTCTTATTGTGGGTGGGGTTGGATGTAATGAGAGGCTTCAAGAAATGATGCGAATAATGTGCTCAGAGAGAGGAGGCAGACTTTATGCAACTGATGATCGGTATTGCATTGACAATGGAGCAATGATTGCTTATACGGGCTTACTTGCTTTTGCTCATGGAATGAAGACAGCAATGGAAGAGTCAACTTTTACACAGAGATACAGGACAGATGAGGTTTATGCGGTATGGAGGGAGAAGCCTTTTCCAGTGTTGAAGAATATTGAGGACAAGGAATACCCAATATCATCTACAGGTAAATGTTTCTTGGCTAATGACTGTCAGATTTTAGCACAATATTATACAGAAAATTTAAAGGACAGTTTTGAAAATTCAATTTTCTTGTCAAAAGAAAGGCCACGTTTGTCTTTTTTCTGCAATATTCATTCGGCATGCACGAGAGTCTTCATGCTGTGAAAACTTAACTAATGCATTAGAAAAGTGTAATAATAATCTCTATGGAAAGCATGCCGATCTAAATTGAACAGTTCCTGTACATAGGATGTTGAAGTAAAAGAGCATTTGAGGAGTCTGCTGGATACTAAATACATAAATTTAAACTAGTGATCTTGATTCAGTTGTTTATCGGCTTTTGAATGCAGGCTAGTTACATGGGGAATGTTTGGAGATTTAAGACTAAAGTACTATAATAGAAACAAGGGAGGATGAGAAATAGAAGAAATACACAGCTGATCTTTATACAAGCATAGGAATAGCATGAAAATCAAACTTTAAGGTGGACCTGATTTTCTTGTCCATGTTACACAGAGATGAAGATTATTTTATTTATGGTGAATGGATACTTTAATACATCTGTGGTTCCCTAGCTATTCAAAGTCCAATTTTACTGCTTTCATCTAGTTTCTCTCTGCATCGATAGTGGGTGTTTATGGTTCGTTATGGCTTTTCCTCCCTCATTGTTATATTAGTCCAAAATAAACAAAGTTTTAAAAAATACTTGATTTTCAGATCTGAAAAAATGGTTGCAAGAATATCAGGTCTGTTCTTACCAGGCATAATTTGAATCATTCTTTAGTATATAATTGCTTTGAAAGCTGTGATTTTTTAAAAAATTTATAAACACAAGGTTGACCAAGATACCCATTGCATAATCATAATATTTCATAAACCAAAATTTTTGGTCGCTTACAAGTCATGTTTGTGGCTGTTGATTGTTTTGATTTTGAGCATTCGTATGTATATAACGTGTTTGATGGTTTAAGCATATAGTTCAGCATAGATTCTTGCGTTCAGTAGTAGTAGATCTTGGACCACGCAAGTAACATGGGAGAATCTTCTGTCAAGGGTTGAGAACACTTCTTTTGAGATTTCCAGCACTCCAGATTTATCCATGAAACTTTATAAATTAGCATGCCTTAAAATAATTCACAAGACCTTTGCAAAAGTACTTACCATTAATGATTTGATCATTAATCATCTTATGAATGAATTCATTTGTATGGTGAACTAGTTTTGCCACTGAAATGATGCATGCAAGAGTTTGCACACAACTTTATGACTCATTAAAAATCTGCATGGTGAACGACAGATTCGTTGATTAAGTTTTGAATATTCTTTTTCATTTTTTTGATAGGTATACACTTCTCTTTGGCTTTGGCTGCCTCCTTCCTTACACTTGTCCTAGTCACCTCCTTAGCTTTACCCATTGCCAGTCGAAGAGTTTTCTCAACACTTGGCATCGATTGTTACAGGGGCTTAAATAATGCCAATAAATCCTCGATTTGAGTTTACAATGGATACGATTTATCCTGGGTTTTGTGCTAATGATTTTTCGATGGAGAACAAGGTACAAGGATGCCTCTTTAATTTGGCCTTTTTGTGTGCTATTTTTCTGCTTTTTATTGCACATATTTGAGATGCAAGGTGTTACCATGCACTTTAAGTGTCGCTGCCTCTTCTTGGGCTGCATCCCTCTCGGCCTTGGTGCACCTTCAAGATTTCCAGCTCCATGAGTAATTTGTTGTTCCTTGTTTCTTGTTGAGGCACCAAGAACTCTTTTTGTTAATTGCTAGTCCAAAGACTATTATGTTGGGTTCTGTTATAGTTTTTGGGTTGAATTAGTGGACACTTAACCTCATAGAGAAATGGACTTAAGAGTGTTGTGTTTTGGGACAATGACACATCTCCTTATTATTTGGTATCATTAGTTGGGGGTGTTTGCCCATATTTCTGTCTTCATTGTTGCCATTTGGAAGTTTCTTGATCATTAATTTCATTGAGGAGAGGACTATTGTCAATGTGTAGTCTCCCATGCCAATAGTAGATGCTAAAATTGAATGTTGAAGATGATCTAGAATTATTGAACACTTTCTTCAAACTCAATGGAGCATGCAAAAGGTTTCTGCATTTGAAAAATGAATATGATGGAAAAAACAAAATGTCTTTGAAAGTTACTCATCAATGTTGATGTTAGCATTGGAAGGTGCTACAAACATATCAGGAATCCCAAGCATAATTGAAAAAAGCGACAATCTAGAACCATGTGGAAAATGTTGAATTACAAGAGCCAAAGATGAAGAGTCCAACAACTATTAAAGAATTATCATTGAAAAGGAATCATAAGTCTCAATAGTGTCCTCTAAGTTTTAAAGGGACTTGCACAACAAACTTGGTGGATTTGTCAAATAATTGTCCAACCAAACTGAATTCAAAACAGAAGGATGACTTTGTTGGAATCATTTGCTGTTGCACCAAAAGTTGGAACTGTCAATGCCCAATACAAATGCCAGATTTAACCTGACACATGGGAGGCGGTTAAGTCATGTCGCAAGTCCCCAAGGAGGTGCTGACCACCAAGTCAATAGACTTTGCTGTCAAATCATTGGGACTCCTTTAAGAAGCTTATAACATAAGATGGTGTTGGATACTCACCACGTCTTTGTGACTTGAGTTGAAGGATTTGAAGATTTAGATGATTTTATTGTATATTTTAAAAGTTATTCATGCCAAGTACTTGAGTATGAATTACCAAATTTGCTAGTGTTGGAAGACTTTAGCCTATATAGTTGACAAAAAGACAAGGAAAATAAACCCTCTAGATAAGGAGTCAATGGAGTCCTAGAATCAATTTAAATTTTTTGTGGAAGGAAAAGAACCATCAAGTCTTGATGTCATTAGAATGTTCAAGATTTCAATCATAGAATCATCAAGGTGTTCAAGACAATCCAAAAGTGATTATTTGAGAATTAAGGTTAATTAGGATCTCCATACTTTCCCAAATTTTGGTCCAAAGAATGCAACACTCGATATATGAGAGGATATATATGTCATCTCAACGTTAGAACAAGTCAATTTTATGACAACCATTTTCTTTTTCCCATATTTGTTTTTTTGTTGAGTGCTATATCAAGAACAAATTCATAGAGATTGGGTATGTAGTGTCTCCTTTTTTGAAATAGAATTTAAGAGTATATAATAATAATAAAATAATAAATAAATATAATATACTATAATATAAATTAGATTAACTAAATTTAATGAAAGCTCAAGATATATGTAATCAAGAGATGCAACTCACTCAAATTAAGATATTAAAGGGAAGAAAGTTCATTTGAGAGGGATATGGAGGAAGGAAGAAGAGGGGAAAATGTGAATTAAAGAAGGATTAGTAGAAGAAAGGAATGGGAACAAAATAAGGAAATGACTCTTTCAAAGGGCAACAATATTGAAGGGTTGTGATTCTTTCAAATGTTTATAATTATGAAGGGTTGTGATTCTGAAAGGGTTGTGATTATTAAGGGTGGTGACTTTTGGAAAGGGTTGTAATTATGAAGGGTTGTGACTTTTCAAAAGAGGGACAATTATTAAGGGTTGTTACTCTTTCTAAAAGGCATATGTGATGAAGAGGTGTGACCTCTCTCTTACATGCGAAGATACAAAAGGGACAGCGATTCATTTGAAATGGGAATCCAAAATGATGAAAGAAATAAAAAGGAAATAAGTGTTTGTTTTGTAATTAGAACAGGAGGAATCAAAAGTATAGATCTGATTTGAATATGTACATATCAAATTGTGATAGGTTGCGTTTCTTTGAAAGGGCAAAACCAATAAAGAGTTGCATTGTTTCAAGGGTGCTAATGGTGAAAGGTTGTGTCTCTTGCCAATGGGCTTTTATGATATTAAGGTGTGATCTCTCCGTCACATTGGGAGAGATATAAAAGGAGAGAAGGTTTCATTTGAGGAGGACATCCAAGGGAGACCAATTTGGGAAATAATATATTATTCCCAATGGCAATGATGAAAAGTGGTGACTCAATCCTTATGAAAGGTGGTGACCCTTCAATGAATAAAGCATAAACGAGGATTCATTCCAAGTGTTGAAGGGGATACATTTTGCTGTGAATCAAGGGGTACATAATTAGGACTCAATCAACAAATGGTATGTATTAAGGGTAGATCAAAGAATAACAATAAGTAGATCTAAGTCTGGGGTGTTATATTATTCTAGTATTGGTAATGCAAAATCAATGATTAATTTATCTATGTGATTTTATTATGCATCTTGGATAAACATTAACACGAGAACTTAATCTAGCAATTGTCAGTCACAAGGGAATGTGAGAGAGTTTGCAATTAAGGGAGAACCGCTAAGGGCAGCTTATTGTAGTGGTAATTAAGGGAGAATAACTATGAGGGCAACCTATTGTACTTCGAGAGGGAAAACTACTAATGACACTTTGCTGTAGTGATAATGAAGGGAGAACAACTATGAGGGCACCCTACTGCACTGTGAGAGGGAGAACTGCTAAGGGCACCTTGTTGCTATGGCAGTTAAGGGAGAAGAGCTACAAGGACACCCTATTGCCTTGTGAGAGGGAGAATTGTTAAGGGCACCCTATTGCAAGTACCTTCCCAAATCCTATTGCAAGTACCTTCCAAAATGGAGGAGGACTGTATGGAGGAAGAACCGTTGTCTTAGGGCACCCTACCATGCCTCCTTACTCCACAACTTCTATGATTGGAATTCACATATAACTCAAGTGCTGCATAATGATTAAACTTTATTCTCTTAAGTCCAACCCTTGATTTATTTATGAATAATGTTTACACTATGATCTAATACACACACACACACACATCTCTTGGTGTGTGTGTGTTGACTTTTGTGTTCATGTGCTGAATGCAGGATTCAAGTCACATATTACATAATTAAAGAAACCATTTAATTGGTAAAACCTATAACATTAATGTATTGCAATTATGCTTTTAAGGCAAATTCTAATGCAAATTAGGAAGGGGACATCACAAATGGTATCTAAGCACGATCTTGCCATCCTCTAGCGTAAAAGATGAAACAAGGAATCATCTTAGTCAATAACGCAAAATCTAACAATATGTGTATTGTGTGTATACTTCGTTTATGATTCATGTCTTCATTTATTCATGTGTATTTTCAAGTGTATGATCCATGTGTGGTTCTACTTTCGGTTGATCTAGAATAAGAGAATAAATAGAGTGAACCCAAAGATATGAATTTATTGGTAAACGTTGGTCAATCCAAATCAGTTTTGATGCCATTACTAAAATGGCCTTGATCCTTTTCTCCAAAAGATGAGAGAAAGCTTGTCTTAAAATTGCAAATCTTGCAAATTCCCGATGCATTGTATAGTATTAGAGTTGCACATCAAAAGCTTGAGGACAAGCAATTTTGGGGACATTAGAGTATTGGCGTTAACTTTACCTCTCCAACTATATCAGAGTTGCACATCAGAGTATTGACATTGCTTGAAAACAAGCAATTCTGGGGAAGGACAGACTGTGATGTCCCCTTTCTGAAATAAAATTTAATAATACTAATAATAATAATACAATGCAAAATCAGGCTATGAAATATTTACTAAAACACAAGTAGTGGACAATACCTCTCCAACTATGTTGGAGTAAGTGGTGCTTTCATAAAGCATCAATTTTTGCATGGGCAACCATCCAGAAGAGATTACTAACAACAAACATATTAAAAAAACTCAACTTTAATGGCCCTTCCAAATGTGAGCTTTCTAGATGCAAAGAAGAGAATACATACCACCTTTTAATTGGTTGGAAATATGCACAAGCTTGTTGGAGATGGGTGTATGCTATATTAGGATGGAAGAGTGCCCTTCCACAAGATATCTTAACTCTATTTAAGTATTGGACACAAATAAAGAAGTTAGTAGTCTTTGGTTGCATATGGATTTTGGGTCCTTACATCGTTGTATGGGGAATTTCGAAAGAGTGGAACAAGATGATTTTTACCAATAAAGAGATGCATGCTCGTTCCCTAGTTAATAAGATTGAGGCTTCTTTAATAGAGAATGCTAATTCCAAGGTGTAATAAATAAGTCATAAACACCTTAGATTCATAGAGTGGAATGCCAAACTCAGATTAAGTATGCCTAGTATTAAGATCCCAGGTTGGATAAGGGAGGACAAAAGGCTGTAGAAGCTTGGGCTACAGTGCAATGGACTCCTCCAAAACCAGGATGGCAAAAATTCAATTTTGATGGCTCAACCAGAGGAGACCCAAATGATTTAGGGGCAGAGGGCACTTTAAGGATTTGATTGGGACACCATTTTGGAGTTCACCAGATCTCTGCCTAAAGGCACCTACAATGAGGCCGAGTTGATGGCTGTCATCATTGGGCCTCCAACTGTGTAGCACAAAATATTTAGGAAAACTTGAAGTTGAAGGTGACTCGACAGTGATAATTAATGCTCTCAGAAAGCGAGATTTGCCAAATTGGCGGCTTAAAGCCTTGTTGGAGTTTGTGATAGGCTTAGCTTTGGGTTTTGAACAAATCATTTTTAATCATATTTTTTAGGAAGGGAATATAATAGTAGATCGCTTGGCGAATTTAGGAGCTGTTGGTTTTTAAAAGATAGATTGGGCTCTAGACGTTGACAATGGTAATGTCAATTATTACTTTCCATTAGCCTGAGATCACTTCTTTCAGTGCTAGGATTGAAGTAGGACGAAATGACATCATTCCCACACTCCGTTTATGGGAAAGATTTATAGGGATATCAAATCTTTAATGAATTGTGTCCGGAAATATACATGGCCTTCTTTGGCTTTTGTATAAGACAAAGGAATTAATAGGGAATCATGTTGAGAGTTGATAAACAGATTGGGGAGTGTTCTTTAGGCTATTTATACACAGTTTGAGCCTTTGTCTTCCTCAATTATCCTTGGGTAGACAGAGTATGATAGTTGGGTGAACATGGACAATCCTATCCGGTTGACAGCTGAGAAGAGGCAGACAACTTTTTTGGGCCTTATCACAAACAAGAGGGTGCATTTAGTTTGTAGGGAGGTTGGATTGTTTATAAATGAATCTATGAGGATGGTGTTGGGCCGAGAATTTATGGTATCTACTGATAGATATTGAGTGAATATGAATTTTATGTCCCGATTTTTGGTCTCTCTTTTGGACCTTGGAGGACACAAGGTGTAATTTTACTATTGCTAAGGCGGGATGTTTAAAGAAGACCTTTTGGGGGACGGCATTGATATTATTGCACTGGTAGACATAGGGGTGGGGATCCCATGGCCAAGGGATATACCTAAGCTCTTTTAGCCAAGCCAAAATGTGGTTCATCAACCATTTATTATGAACTTGAATGATGAAGAACTTGTGCGAAATAAGAAGTGGGTGGGGATTGGAAGGGATTTCTTGTGGACAAGGTTTCTCATTGATGAAATGCTCGAGGACAAATGGGTGGAGGAATTTGTTGAGCTTCTCATTTCCGATGCTTTCTACAAAGAATAAAGGGATGGAGAGGTACCGACCTTTTTGAAATTTTGGAATCCCCTCTTCATAGAGTGGATGGCAAAAGCAAGCACACGACTAGTTAATAGGTTTCCGACAGAGGGGTAGTGTGAAGATAGGGTGGGACCTCCTTTCCTTCGTTCTTTGTTTTCTTGTTTTTTAGTTGGCGATTCTTGGGGACACATTTATCACCAGCGGTAGCGGAGCTTCATAATGCATATACGACCACCAACACTGTACGATCATGGAATATCAAGTTTTTTTGTCTTTCAGAATACCGCCCTTTGGCTTTTGAAGTGATTATTGTAATTGGGGAAAAATTAGGGGTATTCCAAGTGCAATCAGATTTCTGTGGGCTTTGATGTGTTTTTGATTAATTAAGCATCCTGACAAGGGGGCCGATCCTTACAAGTTCAAGGCCTGAAGGTGGAAATTCAGACCATCAAGAAGTTCAAGCAAGAACAACAAAGACATAACCCAAAGCATGAAGGCTTTTAGCCCAAAAAGAAAGGGCCAAACTCACACAACATGAGGAGTGCAAGAGTTCTTTCTACGCTATCAGACAACTAACCAGGTGATACTAGCTCTCCAGCGAAGGAGACTCCACTAGGGCAATTGTCAACACAACAACTAGAGTGCTATGGAAGTTGAGCAATGTTAACAAAAGCTTGGTGCAAAGCAGAAGCAAAAGTAGAGGGAGCAAAAAAGTCATGATGGTCAAAGAGCATTTCATCAACATGATTAGGGGCAACAACAAGAGTTGCAACAGGAGGAAGACTTAGAATAGCAACAAATTCTTGATCCCAATTTGTAGCAGGCGCATCATCTAGATTTTTTGCATGAGTTTCATCTTCATTAGCAACCTATGAATCCTTAGAGGAAGAATCATAAGCATGAACAATCAAGTGATCATTACTTGCAGCCTTCCACCAAGTAGCAACACCTTTTCGACGCATAAGAGCACAATAAGTAGCCATGTGACCAATAGAGAAGCAACAACGACAACATAAGGGAATGCCCTCATAATCCAACACTTGAGTCCAAAGTCTTTCACCAGCCATGAGCACCATGTCCCCTAGAAGCGGTTGGTAGACATCCATATTAACCAAAATATGGGCGAAAGTAGAGTGGCCCATAGTAGACGTAGCTTCATCCAGCTCAGGACCCAACCAAAGGAGTTCCCAACAACCTCAAAGCAAGACATCTTCCAGAAATGGAGTGGGAGATTCGGAAGGCGAATCTACGCCGACCACACATTAAGTGGTTTTGGAAGAGGGTTAAATGAAATTGTCTAGAGTTTGGCAGAAAGGGAGTGATTTCCCCAAAACCACAACTTGTTCAAAATCACATCATGATTTTCATAAGAGGAAAATGAGGCAATAAAAAAACCCTTAGCACAAGGGTAGAGCTCAATGTCACCTGAGACTAATGGTTTCCAATAGTTGGTTATCTAGCAGTGCAAATCTAAGAGAGAGGGCAAAAGTCTTGCAAATCTACGAACCAGCCCATGACAGTGGTAGAGCTCCACATTGTCCACCACTTTAGGGCCACAAACCACCACAGGTGAGATCTTGGCACAAGCAATGGGATGAGCTTTCACCTTTGGAGGGATGGTAGCAACAGATTTGGCAACATGAGTGTAGCTCCTTCCACCAATAGTAGTAGATTTATTTATTTATTTATTTTTTTGTGGGGAGGGGGAATCCCTCCTCTAGTAGCTTTAGCACTAGACCCACCATCAACAATAGCCAAAACAATAGCCTCCAACCCAAGTAGGGGGCATAAGAACGTTGCCCTACGAGCAAAGCAGATAGAGCCCCGAGACGAGGGTTAACACCTAAGAGAGAAGCCACATGCAAAGCACCAACACATGCCTGCAAGAAAGTGGCTGTGGGGGCAAGAGAGATGCTAACAGGGTAGGAAGACAACCTGTTGGCGAGAACAACAGGGGCCGCACACGACACAGAGCCCAAGGAACCATTGTGAGAAGAACATAGTGGAGCCGAATCACTGGCAAGAAGCCTAGAGCATCCAGCCTTAGTGTACCCAAGTCTAGACGCATGAGTTGTGCGGGCGAAAGGAGTAGAGACAAGAGGCTTTCCAACGACAGTAGAAATCCCTAAGCCTAAGTGCTGAGAGACGAAGCACAGACTGGCCAGGAACATCCGCAGACAAGGCACCATTTCCAACAACAAATACCTTTGAATTTCTCGAGCGGGAAGAGCTGTTAGTATTCTCTATCGAGTGTTTAGAATGTGGGCTTTGATGTGTTAATCTTGGGGAGGGTTTTAGATTTTTGACTTACCAAAGCTTATATGAGAATTCTATAGATCTTCAATGTAAATGTTTATAGACATATTAATGGAACTTTCACAACTTCGATTGCGGTTTACAAATAAAAAAATAAAAAATAAAAACCAAATAAAAAATAATAATAATATAATATAATATAAATTAAGTAAATTTAATGAAAGGTTAAGATATGTAATCAAGAGTTGTGTCTCCCTCAAAATAAGATATAAAAGGGAGGAGAGTTCATTTGAAAGGGATATGGAGGAGGTAAGAAGAGGGGAGCATAGGAACTAAGGGCTCGTTTGGGGGCTGGAATTAGACTGGAATTGGCATTATCTAATTCCCAATAATGTCAATTCCATGTTTGTGTCCACCCAAAAAGATTGGAATTGGAATTCCGAAATTCCAATTTTTGCCCCAAAATGGGCATTTGCATCTTCCACTTGAAAAGGTGGAATTGGAATTTGAGGACCAAATTCCACTTTTCCAATCCCTATTTTTTAAATCTGTCGGGCCTGCGTGCAAAGAAAAGTTATTTTTTAGGTCTGCATTAGGGCATTTTCACCGTTCGTTGAAGACACTCTGCAAAGCAACTTATCTGACTCTGTTCTTTCTCTGGCATTTGCGTGGGAGCGTTGCTTCGTTGTCTGCGGCCGCACATTGTCTGGTAAGTCACTCTAATGATTTCTCTCCAAATAGTTTCTCATCCATTTTACTTTTCTTTTGCTCGCACCGCCATGAAGGGGTAGGGTTTGAATATTTTGGTGGAGATTTGAAAGTTCTTTGAAGTCCTCTGTGAAATCTGTGATCTTTACCTGTGTTTGAGGGTTTGATTTGGAGTCTTCTAGAAGTTGTTTTGATGTGTGGATCTATTGTGGAATGTTTTTTTCGAGGTTCTAGAGCACTCCTGCAGATAACAGTCTCACCTTAGATTATAAACGCCTCAATGTCACACAGTTCATACCAGCTTGCCGCACTTGGAGTCGCACCAGAAGTAGCTAACTCTTCCATAGAGTTAACCAGCCGCATAAAGCCCATCTCTAGCACATCAACCTCCTCGGCTCGCATCGCATTCACCCATGCTTGTTCAGGCCATTCCGAAACAAAGTGATTCGGCTCTTTGTCATCCCTTGGTGTATGATTCTGCTGCACACAGCTCAGCCAAAAAGGCCTGCAACGATTTACTCCGTCAAATCGCGCAGCTCCAAACCCTCTAGCCGCATCACCACTGTCATAGAGCATCCCGTTCGCAACCAATGCCTCAAGGAATCCTCCAGCACTGCATCAATCCACTTGATTTGACTGTCGATCTAGGGTCTGCAAAAGGTGCCATTTACACATATGCCAGGGTTTTCTCTGTGGAATTTAACCCTGTACAAACCCACAACCTTTTAGCTATGCCATACTATTTATATATAAAAGAAATCAGTCCAGTAGGCATCATGCCCAAGACAATGATTGTATGTTCTGAACATGGCATTTGTAGACAAGAGCCAAATAATGATTGTGTATCTTCATGAACCTGCTATACTAATGGATAGTATAGAAAGAGTCAAAGGCTCCATCATCAAGAGAAGCCGATTATATCATGTAGGCGAGATTCCCTCTATATATGAGCCTTGTAGCCTTGCCGACGCACCTCTTTTCAATCATGACCATAATTTGTATTGCAATGATTCATATCTTCCCTCAAACACAACGATGCAGGCTGTAGCCCCACCTGGGAATAATTAGAAAATTTATGATTGCACTGATCTTATTTTATGATAGCAGCTGCCACTTCTTCCAGAAATCATTTCATCCTTTATAAAGGATAGTTATTAATGGGTCTTACTACAGTAGAGCTGCCGTTGGAAGCTTTTATATATAGAAGTCGACTTCTCAAGTGTTTCTTGTTAAAGCAGTCCTTTATATAAGACATTTCGCTCTACTATCATAGTAATTGAAGTGGAAATGAATTGCTTTAGGTGAAGGACTTCATATTAGCTTGAGGGGAGAATATGACCTTCGGACAAAGGATTTGACAAGTTACTGCTATCTGTCCTATAACTGAGAGACGACATGCTTTGAGTAGAATTACTGGAGGATTTGAAATCTTTGCTGGTAAACTTTGAGTTTCCTACAAAGCATCATAATAAAAATATACATAAGCAGATTAGAAAAGATCCACAGGAATGTGATCACACAGAGAAATCAAGTTAAGATATAAATGAACGTAGAAAAGTTGACTTCTTTGAATTTAACATAGTCAGACTCAGGATTCAAATCCTAATCCATGGCTGTTGTGGGTGAAAATGATGTCCCAGTGGCAAAGTTAAAGCCTTCTCTTAATACACAAAATTATTTGGAACTTTAAAATTTAATGTTATTGACATTCACAAAATTTTCATCTGCCATTTTCTGCTATTTAATTCTCATGAAGAACTTGAGCCCTCTGGTGCAACATTTCTTTCCCCTTATAAAGCATTGTTTCCACTTCTCATGTAGATGATTTGAACACTTATACTAAAACTTCATTATACTGTTCAAAACTTGACCTCTTTGTGCTGTCATTTCAGAAGGCATCAATCTGTATTCTAATTTTCTAGATTGGATTCCTTGCTGGAACCTCACAATCGTCCAAATATCCACGCACACCAGGCACCAGAAGAACACATCTCTCTTGAAAATACATGTGCTGAAATGAAAGGAATCAGACCTCTGGTACTCATTTCTTTTATGAAACAACACAACCATTTGGCTGGAACGCTAAATTTCTCACAAGATCTCCTCCCTATCTACATGGGTTGTTGCACGAAGGCCCCTTTTCTCACTGAGTTGTTGAGTATAAAATAAGTGCAGAGCTTACAATGTTACCATGTGTTCTTAAATATTTTGACAGCTTCCTTTCAGCTTTCATTTTGTGCTCAGATGCACATGGTTCACAGCCTTGTCTGTGCTTTCACATTTTGCAAACATATCTTCCAGACCATTGAGACTACAACATTCTTTACGCTCTGATGGAGATCCATACCCTGCATATACCGAAACCACATGTTGTGCCCCTTCATCTTTGCCATACACTGCCATTAAGGTCTCATATTGGTACAGGCAGCGAAAACGCTGGTTAAAGCCATGAATCTGGCTTTACACCTACCAATCCCACAAAACCCTTTTGTGCAGGTTTATGAGCACCGTCTATGCTTCCACATTTTGCAAACATACCACCGGAGCATTCACCACTTTCAAGCCTGACAGAACTTGCTCTCTCTCCATACTTCCGTTAATGAATGATAATACCTTGCCCCAAATCTCAAAATCTTGCTCTTCATTAGCTTACTACAGTCCAAGCCCTTGAGGCTCTTACACACATGCAGGGGAAATGTTGGCAAAGGTTATAGAATTTGGCTTTATGCCTGCCAATGGCATTTGCCAGAAAGTTTTTTTGTTTGAACATTTTTATCTGCTTCATTTTGTGCGTGTCCTGCAACCATTGCAGACCAATTGCATTTTCTTTAAAGTTTCTAAAGCCTTTTCACCAAATTCATCTTATATCTATCGCTGCAAGCATGGCAGTCCATGAGACCACATTGCTTTGATGGGTTTTTAAAACAGTCACGCACCCTGTTAATTTCTGTAAAAGCTACAGGGAAATTCTTTGGCATTCCGTGGAATACACATAATTTTAATAATTTTAGGAGGTCACCCCAGCCCAATTAATGGTAAAACTAAAAACTCAATAGTGTTATCTCTGTACACCCCACAAGATGATTTGCCCAGCTTGGAGTTGGCATAGGCTTGAAGAGTTGGCAGGGTTGGTTCACCTTAATAAAAACTTTAAAGGCATCCCTTTCAAGTGCATCTGAAGCCAGTAAACGATGTCTTGAAAAGCACAAAGGATCGCCCAAAAAATCTGCGAGATAGATACCCTGGGTAACCTTTCTATGTCATTGGGCATTAAGGTTTCTGTACAAGCTAGATGGCAATATGGGATTGACGAGACCAGCACTTGAAAATTGCTACCCATTCATCTCCATAACCTGTCAAATCATCTACACCTGCCATTCTACAGTTCTAAACTCATGCATCATCCCTGTGCAATGTGGACATACTATATTCCTACAGAAATGCCTTCGAAACTATTGACAATGATGTAAGCCTAAAATAAAACATTTCAAACCAATTTAAAAATTTTGATGTTGGTTTTTCTAGTTGAAATAAGTTTGCAGATCAGTCAAATGGGCATACTAAACAGCTGAATTCCTATAAAAATACCAGAAAAAAGAATGTTAAAATTTCAGGTTATACTTACCAGATTTGTTAAAATTTCAGGTTATACTTACCAGATTGTGATGGGCTAAGTTGAGTTAGAACCTCAGCTTTCAGAACAGCTCTGAAACAATTGCCCATGGAGTCAAACGACAGGAATCTTCTGACCCACATCCCTGCTTTTTTTTCACAATTTGTTTCAATTGGGTCACAAGAATTTACAGCAATATTAATCCAGCTAATGACAAATGCATGTCTGAACATTCATTGTACCAATCAATATGAGCAACAAAATAGTAAAATATGAGATTCGTCGTGCAGAAGACTGAATCCCAATATATTTTGACTACCAAAAACTTATTTCCCCCAACACCATAGTTTTGATTCTTTCAAGGCTCCTACAGTAGTCCTTAGGCCAATTCTATTAGTTGGGTGTTTTCTTATGGATTTGTATTATGTTCATCTCTTATGTTGTTTGGTGATTGTTTTGTTGGTATGTTTAGGGAATTGATGGATCTCATTGGTGATATTAAACTTCAAAGAGAGATTATCAAGAGGACAAGAGTCATTCCTCTTGTTGTAGTTCTTCTTGCCGCCCTTGCCGCAACCATAGCAATGTCTGCAAAAGAAGGTAGTCGAAATATGCATAAGCGCAAAAGAGATGTAATTCCTTTTTATAGGCGTATTATCAACTCCAATGAGACGGTTTGCTTTGACCAAATACGCATGAGTAGACGATCCTTCTTTCAACTAGCCAATATTTTAAGGCAAAAAGGAAGCACCAGAGATAAAGAAATCCTCACGTTAGAAGAACAATTAGTCATGTTCCTCCATACCGTTGGCCACAATCTGAGGAATCGTAAGATTGCCCATAACTTTGGGCACTCCAGAGAGACGGTAAGCCGATACTTCCACAAGGCCTTAGCGCTCCATGCAGATTATTTTATACCCCCTGGTCCAAACACTCCTCAGGAAATCAGTGGGAAGAACTGTTTTGATCCATACTTCAAGGTATATCTCCCAGTGGTTCAATTTTGTTTGATTGAGTTGTAATCCTATTATTGCTTGTTCATTAGATTATGATTTTTCTGACTACAGTACTGTGTGGGAGCAATTGATGGATCCCATATACCAGTCATTGTCGATGTCAACATACAAGCTAAATATCACGATAGAAAAGGCAACTTGTCGTAGAATGTTATGGGAGTGTATTCATTTGATTATTAGTTTCAATACATCCTTGCTGGTTGGGAAGGGTCTGCTACAGATAGCCGTGTTCTAGCTGTTGAAATATAGCCTAATATGGCCTAACCTTTTGTGCCATATCTCGTTATTGTTTTGAACTTCATGGCTTAAGGCAATTTTTTGTTCACCACATAATTTATATAGACTGCCTTCCCTAGATCCTATAGTAATGGCATTCTTGATATTTGAATTTTTAGTCCAGAGAAGAACTTTATCTTCATTGAATGTGACTCTATATCCTTGATCAACTAGTCCTGATATGGAGATTAAGTTTCTTTTTATTCTAGGTACATATTGTACTTCTTTCAAACTGTAAGGTTACTCCTCTTATCTTGATTGAACATGTCCCAATTCCTTTCACGGGATAAGTAGAGTTGTCACCAATTGTAACTTCTTTCGAGGAGTTTCCTTTAAAGGTTTCAAATTGATTCCTGAATCCAGTGATATGTCTGGAGGCTCCATTATCAATTATCAAGGTACTTTTATTTGAGTTCAGCTCACTTGACAAGGCTAGGAAGAAGAGTGGGTTTTCCATTTCTTTGACTTTAGCTAGTGCAACTTGAATTTTCTTCCTTTCTGGACAATATTTGTGAATATGTTCGTATTTCTCACACTTGTAGCATTGTACTTTTGAAAGATCCTTTTTATTGAAGGTTTAGTACTCCTCTTCCTTTTGGAATTTTTTGCTAGAGCTTCACTTTCTTTGCTTGGTCCTATTCCTCTTGAGATTAATCTTGATTCTTCTTGAGTGCAATGATTTTTTAGTTGTTCAAATTTTGGTAATGGAGGTCTTGCACTTATGCACTGAATGAATGATTCTTAGGAGATAGGTAATCCTCTTAGAGCAATTATGGATAGTTCCAGATCATCCATATTGTTTCCAATAGTAAGGAGTTGATCCCTTAATTCTAAAATTCTCAGAAAGTAAGAGGTGATTTTTTCCCCTTTGTTCATTTTCATATTCATAAGTTGTTGTTTCAGAGTCAATAATCTACTAGCATTATTGATTTCAAATGTGTCTCGAATGGTTTTGAATATTTCAAAGGCAATAGTATCTTGAAATGCTAGGAAGTATAGAGTCTTTGACAAAGTCAACAATTAATTTCCTGGCTTTGTTATTTCGCCTTTTCCAAGTGGATTTTTCTACTTCATCTTTAGGTATTTTTGGTTCTTTCTCTATATAGTCCTCCAATTCGAGTTCTAGAAGAAGAGAAGTAATTCTAGTTTTCCAAGATATAAAGTTGGATGCACCCTCAAGTCTATCTTCCATTCTCATACCGTGAGCCATTTCTTCTTGATATTATAACAAACACAAATATAATTTTTTATTATGTTTATATGAAATATCAAAAAATAAAAAATATATCTTCTCTAATACCCTTGCTCTGAAATATGAGGGACCATTGGACTTGGTTTGAAATATGAAAAGGTTGAGATCCAACTTTAGGGTTATTCAGATTTAGATTGGGCAGGCAGTGCCACAAATCGCAAGAGTACCACAGGATGTTGTTTCAGTTTAGGATCAACAATGATATCTTGGTTCAACAGGAAACAATTAGCTGTTGCTCAGAGTTCCACTGAAGCAGAATATATTGCTGCCTTTATGGGAGCTAGAGAAGCAGTTTGGTTAAGGAAGCTATTGTTTGATCTCTTTGGAAAATCCCTGGTACCTAGCATTATTCATTGTGATAATCAAAACTGCATCAAACTCTTAGTAAATCCAGTCTTCCATAATTGATCAAAACTCGTAGAGATTCCTTACCACTACATAAGAGACATGGTTGACAGGAACATCATTAAACTAGTTTATATCAGCATTGAGGAACAAAATGCTGACATCTTTACCAAACCTCTTGCAAAACTGAAGATAGATTATTTCAAGAGAAAAATTGGTATGACTAGACTTTAAACTTGTTGGGATGAAATTCCTACTCTTGTACTTTGTATTCATGAATATATAAATAAAGTTATTTTGAAATATTTCATTTATGTTCAAGAAGATGACGATCTTCTATATAAATAATTGGGGTTACTATTACAAGGTGACGATCTTGACAAGGTTACTTCAAGATTGACACCCTAACGGGTTCTCTTGGACTGAGCCGGATATCTTGATGCTGGGATGTTATTACTGTATGGTGTAATAACTTATATATCATGATTGACACCGTAACGGGTTGTCCTGGATTGTGCTGGATATCATGATATTGAAATGTCTAAGTATATATCATGCCTAAGACTTCTTTATGTTGTTCCGAATTGTGTCGGTAATGAATGACATACTATGGCTTTCTACAATACATCTTAAACCCTCTCTTACTAAGAGGGAGTGTTGAAATATAGCTTCATTCATGTTTAAGTATGCCAAATGATCACACACACACACACACACACACATATATATATATATATATATATATATATATATATATATATATATATATATATATATATATATTGTTATTATCGGCATATTGTAGAAACAAATTGAATGCATTATTAATGCATAAAACACAGCCACGATGTATATTGGATTGCAGACACGATACTATCGTGGACTGTAATGTTATTACAATCACACGATAGTTATTGTGTAATTGTAATCACATTACAGTGCACGATACCATCATGGACTGTAATGTTATTACAACCACGATAGTCATCGTGTATTTGTAATAACATTACAGTACACGGTGTTATCGTGCACCATGTTTATAATTAAGAGATGACACAAGTCATATAATTTAAACATGTTATCTTGCATTTATTTTGGTTGATTGAAATTAACTAAATGTAGGGTCATGACCCTACATGGCAACCGCCATGTTTGGTCATGACTCTACGAATTAATATATATACTTATTGATATTGTGGAATCAATCAATCACAAAGGCAATTGCATTGTACAACATCATATCAATTCTAAGTAATATAATTCAATCTTCTTATCTAATATTCCTTAACACTAGCTTCGACTCTATCTAGAGCGGATCCACTGGTAGTTCCCCCAAGTATGTAAAAGATGATTATATAGTGAAGCATACGAAAAATAACACAACGTTATAACAATGACTTTTTTTATTTAGGTAAATATTATTTGGTCGATGCTGGATATCCAAACGTACCAGGATTTCTTGCGCCTTATCGGTGCACACGCTACCACCTAAAGGAGTTTTCAAGAGCAAACCCAATAAACACACCACAAGAGTTGTTTAATCATCGACACTCCTCGCTCAGGAATGTAATAGAGTGTACATTTGGGATTTTGGAGCAGCGTTTTCCTATGTTGAAGCATGCGACGTCTTAACAAATCATGACACAAACAAAGATTGTTTTGGCATGTTGCATACTTTACAACCTCATTACGATAGAGGACGACTTTCCATTCGAGGTAGAAATTGAAGAGGAAGATGGTCGTGATCGGACAGATGTACCAATGTTTGAGACATATGGGCTGAGCCAGCGTGAAAGAGATGATTGGGGGAAATTTCGAGATGAAATAGCACGAAGGATGTGGGAAGACTACATATCTCGATCTTAGTTGGTTGAATAACTACTATGACAATGTTTAAACTTTAATGTTAGATTTCATAATTTTCACGAACTGATATATGTACTTAAAAATTGAGGACTTCATTTTATATTGGTGTTGTTATCATATACTTAGGCTTGTCATGTTATATTAAAAGCTGTTATGACATATTTAGTGTTGTCGTGTTATATTCAATGTTGTTATATTTAATGTTGTCATGTTATATTTAATATTGTCATGTTATGTTTAATGTTGTTATATTTAATGTTTTTGATTAAGGAAAACAGGTTTTGAAGGGTGCCTGAAACCCTTTACATACCAAGATATTTCAATGAAGCCCGAACAAAAGATACAATAGTCCAAAGGTGAAACAGGTCATCAACCAAAGTAAGGTGACCAGGGTGGCCTCACAGATAACATAGTACACTTCTGCCACCTCATCGAGGGTTTTGCAATAGGCTCCCTCAACTTGGACCAAGCAAAAAAACCAGCAGCATAGAAACCTTCCACGGAGAACAAAAAAATTTCTTCCCGCATATGTCCAGCTGTCCGTGAAGAAAAGCCCAAGAAATGTCACTTCTTCCCCTTCTGGGAACGAAGGGACGTATCAAAAGGGGGCTGAAGATTAGGTTTTTTCTTTTTGCCTTTCACAGAAGTCCACCTATCTTCCGCATTCTTAGCCATATCCTGCCAAGAATGCGAATCAAGAACCGACGCACCCTCAATCAGAGAGGCACGAGACAACCCCAGGATGGGGCCTGAAGAAACCAAAGGAGAAACATCATTATCGTCCAATCTGGATTGATCCAGCGAAGCTAGATTAGAAAGAGGAATAGAGGTCTCGCACCCAACAGAATCCCAGACAATGGAGGCCGAACAGAGAGGCAAACCCTGGACTGGAACAACACCCGGGGGAGAGCCAGCCACAGCCCCAGGAGGCACAGAGGCCTCTATAGTCTCCTGCGAAGAAGAAACGACCTGAGAAAAGCTTCTGGTAGCTGAGTCTTTCACAACAGAGTAGTGTTGGGTGGAGGCCCCCTTCCACCAAGAAGCATGTTTTTTGACCTTTTTCAATCCACATTGATCCACTAAGTGACCGGTTTTAAAACAACATCTACCTCTGAAAGGGAGTCCTTCATAATCCAAAGATTGGATCCAAAAACCCTTGGGATGCTTCAACATAATCTTTTCCGGAAGACCCTTGGAATAATCCAAATCAACCAGTATCCTTGCATAAGTGGAGTGAAGAATGTCTTCAGATTCCTCATCAATCATCAAAAAATCTCCCAGAGCTTCACCCATAGCCTCGAGCAGAGAGTCTACCCAAAAATGCAGAGGAAGGTTTACAATAATGTTTACATCTATGTATATGCCTCTTTGCATCTGTTTACATTGCAATTGATCTTTCATCCCTAACTTAGATTTAGATTTGATCATCAACATTGCATTATGACATATTTAGTGCTGTCAAAAGAAGTGGGCCATCTCATGTTGTTGTGTGTGCCTCATGTATGTCTTACACGGATCTATTGATGAGCATGGATGCTGACGTTCAAGTGAGCCATCCAACTTCTTGCAAGATTTTCTGGACCAAAGAAATGAAACACAAGTTTCTAGACTTGCTCCACGAGCAAGTGCAACTTGGAAAAAAAGCTGAAGGGGGTTTCAAAAAAGAAGCTTGGACCGCCATTGAAAGGAGGTTCAATGTAGAGTTGAAAATGAACCTATCGAAGGATAACTTCAAGAACAAGCTCAAAACTTGGAAGCAAGGGTATAGAATAATGAAAGACTTGAAGAATACAAACGGTTTAGCATGGAATGAGAGTACTCAAACTATGGATGCCGATGATATTGTTTGGGATGAGTTATTGAAGGTAACATGGTCTTAAAATCTCTTTTTAAGTTGAATATATCTCTTTTTACTAATGAAAGACATAATGAATTCAATCGTTATGCCATCATACAGAGAAAGGAATTTAAAAATGCCAGTGTATAAGAGACAACCGTTTCAATACTACAATGAATTATCCTTCATTGTTGGGAATGACATAGCTGAGGGCACTGCAACTGCAACAGCTCAAGAGACAGAAGAAGGGCATTTTATGAACGAGGCCGTCGATCTCAATGATGAGGAAGATGTCACTTATCATGGTATCAACACTGCATCTTTTGAGACTGTTGCTGATTTGGCTAATGATGGTATCGATACACCTACATCGAACCAATCTAGTGCAAGCGGCAGAGAGAACCCTTCAACATCGTCAAGGATGCCAAAGAGGAAGAAGGGAAGCATGGTAGGTTCGTTGGACGCGATTTGTGAAGTGATTAGAGACTTGAGTGTAGGCCTTAGAGAGCCTCTGAAAGTGGATAAATTATCTGTTTTGAAAAATGATGAAGGGGATGTGTATAATGCACTAAAAGCAATTCCTGGCCTTAGCGAAGGTACTATGCTTGATGCATATGATAATTTTTTGCTTGAACCTGCAAGAGCCAGAGGGTTCTTGAGAATGAATGAAGGGGAGAGAGTCACATACATTATACAGAAGTTTGGAGGACTAGTTAGGATGCAAAATCTTTTGATACAATTCTGTGTTTATTTGATCCATGTTTCAAATTATAACTACTGATTCATCACTAAAAAGGATATTCATAATAGGCAGAAGTATTCTTAATAGTTTATACATGATAAGGTTTATACTGGTGTTGTTTACATTCTGGTTAGATTAATCTATACAATGTACCTTTTGAATTCTGAATTCCCAGGCTATGGACTCTCTGTATTTAGCAATGTTCATATGAATTTTGTGAATTTTCAATGCTTTGTGGTTGTATGACTTTTTATTGAGTGGAAATATGTGTGTATTGATGTTTCTTCTATGCTCATTGTTTGGTATATGAAATCATCATGTTACAATATTCTGTCTTTATGTCGATGCATCATTGTGTATGAGTTGACCATCATTTCATTTCCATCTTCTTCACGAAAAGCCACCAATAGAATTGGTATCCTTTTCTGATGATAATATTTGTATTCAGTTTCATAGAGACATGGGAATGTCCACTCCAAACTTTAAAAATGGATCAATTTTTGAGTTCAAATCTTCTTTCCATATCCTGTTTTGTTGTTTTCAGAAAACAAGTTGAATAATACAGTGTGAATAAGATAAAAAAAAGGTAGTAGTTGGTATTATTTTACAATGGTATTCGTTATTAAAGATCATTTGTGTTGTTTTGTTGTTATTGAATTATATTGTCTAGATACAGTTGATAAGGTTGGTATTTTGTTGTCAAAATATTCTCCCACCAAGAGTGGTTAAAGGTCCTTTTTCAAAGAGGTTTTAATATACCATCATCAACAAAGATGGGGGTATTGGTGTTTTTTTATAAAATGCAATCTGATGTTTTTAGTACCAAGCAAGCCATTGTTTTCCATACTCTACAATGTGCCAAAAAAAGGTAAGCCTGGAGAGAAGAATCTCAAATGTGAGAAAGGTAATATGTTATTTGTATGTGAGTCAAGTGTAGGATTGTAGATGTTTGAGCCTTTTCTCCCAATTAATAGAAAAAGCTATGGTTTAGATAATGTTTTGTTGGTCTTACAGTTTACTTAGTAAGATTTTGAAAGATATTTATGTAGACTTTGGAGCTTCAAAATCTTGTGATGGTATGCAATAGTATTTTCACTATGGAAGTGCAATCACATTCTAGTGTTTTCCATGAAATAATCTCCACCTCAATAAGGAGTCACATCGATTGTGATGTTCCCTACCATATTATGTCAACACACTTGCAAATTTGCAGTAGTTTTCATTTTTTGCATACGAACATTTCATCAACTAGCTGGTAGAAATTAATCTTTGTGTATATAAACCATGTTTGAATAAGTGTTTGAAAAAATACTAGTAGTTTTTACTATAAACTAGATTGAGAATGCAAATGCAGTTATGAAGAACAATCCTCTTAAAGTCAGTAAACAGATTGCTAACTGAAATGATTTATATTAGAATTTCTCCATAATATCTAGATATTTGCTTACAAAATATAAATGACTAACTAGTTTAGAAGCAACTGAGAGTTATTCATTGAAATAGATGTTCAGAGGTCCTCATACATATGAAAATTGACATCATACATTGTTGCGGGCTCTCTATAAATTGAAATACATGAATACAAACTAATTGATGTTTAAAATCAATAGATATAATTTAAGCCCAAAATGGAGTTTCACAAGGTTTAAACACCTGATGTGATAAAGTAGACTTTCTAAGAGATAGAGCATAGTTGTTGGGGGCTGGGCAGGGTGCCATTATGATCTCCTACCCTACCGAAGACAAAATGATGGGCTATATCTCCTTGTTTTGGAGCATTTTCAGCTTTGGTGGGGGTAGTGTGAGCTTTCATTCCCTTCGTTCCAAACCACTCAAGCAATAAACCATCTGTGAATGATGGAACGTACATAGCATTCGTTAGCTTCAGGGCCCTTGGAACAATCCTTACATTGGCTCTACTACATCTTGATAAGGTCACCAAGGATATTGGCAGCATGGTCACCCTTGTATTCTGATGTGTGGATTGAAGCCTTATGGAATAGTATGTTATGCAACAATAGTTAACAAATTGAATGAACCATTTACACTTATTTAGGTCTATCACTATGCATCAACATGAGGAAGAAGTGGACATTGGCTCATATTGAATCCAATTCTTAATGGGTCTTTATATAGTTGATTTAATTATGTAATTTTAAACTTTGGCCAAGGTTTGTAGGGTTGAACATTTCAATATGATACAATATACCTAGAGTTATGTTTAACTATGGTGGGACAAAACTCACCAACACTCAAAGCTATAATACAACTATCTAAAAGGGTCATGACTCATGACATATCTTGAGTTCTTTGGAAAGATGACCTCAAGTTTAGTCTGATAAGTGAAAGTAAATGAGATTATATGGGGACCTCATGAATGTCATAGAAAACCATTGATTGCAAACATTTTTTAAGTACTTGAATCTACAATAGAACAATAGCGGTGAATCTATAATTATTATAATCATATGATTATATGTTATAATATTCATGTAATAAATGTAGTAAAGATGGTTTGGTGCATTATTGATATAGGCTCGATGACTCTTGTCAATGTGCCAAACTGTCCATGTGGTGGTGGGCAGTGCGTGTTGAAGACTTCACAGACACAGAGCAACCTTGGACGACAATATTGGTGCTGCCCAAATAGAAAAAAGGTTGGTAATGTGTATATATTTAATGTTTGTAATGTAAATACTATTCATTATATTATAAGAACTAATGTAGATTGGGCATTACAGGGAAATAATGGTTGCAGATACTTCACTTGGGTCTATGACAGTTCAGCTGCATCTATCCACCCATCTCCACTTATCCGTGATGAAGGATTTGAGTGCAAAATGTGTCAGGATAGGGCAAATGCCGAAATTATATTTTTACGATGTCTTCTCTGTATTGTAATCGCATATCTTTGTTGCGACCATATGCAGAGATGAGCTCAGGAATTAGTCAGTTAGTATTTTCATATTGTAACTTATTTTTAATTTAATATGGATATGGTGTAACTTCTCTTTGCCTTAAGTGCACATACATATGGTTTACATCTTTTTTACAATAATTCTTCATGTTTATGGCTCAGGTGAGCCCCAATTTGCTATCAATCACATGATTTAATGTATATAGTGTTTTCTTGGTTAATGCACTTATTGGACATTGCTTTGTAGAATTCTAACCTAGGTTTGTAGAGACATTTTGAGATTAACAAAGATATATCATGTATGAACTCATTTAATTGGTCGTGTTTTGATCCTGACAAGCGTGGATCGTTTAGGTAAGAATCCAAGGAGGCCATAGAAGGTAATATAATTAATAAGTTTTTTTTTAAAAAACTCATACAAAATTTAGCAGCTGAATGTAGTTCATTAGGGGTTACAATTTATATATATTTTTTCATTAAAATATTACAGGGATTGTGGTACTAACAAAAGCACAAGGTAGTCATATCCTCTAAGTATGCAAGGTCCACAGACAAAAACAAGAGTTCGGGCATGAGAGAGCATCAAAGACTCGTCAGACTATAAATTTATAACACTGTATCTGCATTATGTAAATGAGGAATGCCTCATTCATTTAGCTGTAATTTCATATCTGCATTATGTATTGAGGAATGCCTCATCCATTTATTTGTAATCGTATTAAGTTTTCTTTTTGGGGCTAGACCAGAGGTTTTCTCAACCCGACTCTTTCCTATCGGTGCTCCTATTGAGTTGAGTTGGCAACATTTTGAAAAAAATAATTAATAAATTTAATGGCTTGTTTATAATGATGACCTATGTATTTTAGAGTTTGTTATTTTATAAATTTGTATAGGAAAATATTTAAAAAAAAAAAAAAGTTATACAAAATGTTAAAATTTTAAAAAACTTATAAACATAATTTTATTTCAAAATATTATAAAATTAATCTTCATAGAAAAATAAAATAATATTAAAAAACTCTTACAAAATGTCAAAAACATAATTACATTTTAAAAAAATCAGAAATTGTTTATATTCAAAGAAATTAAACAATAAAATAAATCCTTATTCGGTGCATTTTCCAATTCTAGGGCGTATTCCATTTCCAGATTGTGGCACCCAAATGAGGATATGTATCTTCCACAATTGCAACATCTTAGAGAATTGACTATATCTGGCATTTATTATTCCAACACCCCAACGGGCCCTAAAGGATTTATAAAAGAAGAAAGGAATTCAAAGCAAATAAGGAAATGCCTCTTTCAAAGACCAACACCGATGAGATGTTGTAACTCTTTCAAAGGGTTGTAATTATGAATAGTCTTGAATCTTCAAAAGGGTTGTATTGATGAAGGCTTGTGTAATGACCCCTTTATTTGGTTAACAAAAGTTAATTAAATAATTAAATTTAAGTTGTTGAAATATAATAAATTTAATTATTTAACATAGTATTAAAATAACTTTAGTGGTGAGTTAGAAAATTAATAAAGTCATTTTATTATTATTTCCCTAAGCTCAAATCAAATTATAAAGGGAAGATAAAGAGGTAAAAATAAATTAAAATGAAGAGACATGTAAAGGGAAAACAAAGAGTTACTGTAATAGGCTTTAAAAGGAGAAGTTCATTTCGAATTAGGTTGGGTTTATACTTGATTATTGTTTTCTCTTGGAAAATTTTAGGAAGCTTTGACTTTCAGTTTTGAAACCTGGGGACGAAAACCTTTAGGATTTCTTGGTGAATTGGATGGAAATCCAATTTACTTGATGGATTTGTGATAGAGTTCACAATCATGCTAAATTTGTGAAGATTTATATAAAGACAATCTTGCAGTATTTGAGTTATTTCATATATGTTCTGAAATAAGATTCTATTAATTTATCTTTATTTTTAATTTTAAACCTCTGATTTTCAGCATGATCTTATGAATAAAGTGAGATCAGGTTGAATGAATATTGTTTGCTTAAATTTTTGTCCAACGTTTGTTAAATTTGGAGTAAATATTCTAGTGGGATATTATAGTGGTATCTGAGCAGTGTATTCTACCAACTTCTGATGTTGTATGAATAAAGAGAAGTGCAACTTGGTTGCCTGGTTGAACTTTTGGATGACTACAATGGAATATAAAGATTCTATTTTAATGAGGTTCAGAATAAGATTTTGGACTAATTTCCTATGCGTATTTGAATGAAATTAATGATGACGGTGTCGCCTCTAAATAGGTTATCGTGTTTCTAAAGAGGTTATTTTCCTGTGAATTTCCTCTTGTTCTGTTGTTAAGATTGTAGATTTTGATCTAATTCAAGTGGTTATTGAGTTCCTTATGTTTGAGCATTTAATATTTATGGTTGGGTGCAACTCCAATTTCCTGAGTGCGTAGTTGTTGCAATATTGCCACTGAATTATATTAGCATTGATGGGAAGGTGGTTTGAGGTGAGTGTGAAGAGTTGGGAGGAGTCAATGTGGTGTTGGAAGTCATAAGAATTTTTATTATTGGTGCGCAAGGAATAAGTGTTCAATCATGGAATATAGTGCAAAAACTCCCTTGTAAATTGGGAGGGACGAAATCATGGATTGCTGAAGTTTGTGCAAGATTGGATTGTGCTTGTTCATAGAGAGTTCCTGGTTAGGTAGAAATTTTGGTTAAGAGTGTGGACAGTGCTGGAAGTCACATGCCAAGCTCTCAGTCATCAAGTAATGAATTCATACACAACCTTGTTCCAGATTAATATTATCGGGGATTACTGAAGGATGTTGTTCAATATTGCAACATTAAGCTTATTAACGAGGTTAGATATGCGCTATGTTTTTAGAATATATTACAGATTTTCATGCTTAGGTTTTCATTGTCTTTGCAACATATGAATTTATGTTATTCCATTTATCACTTATTTGGCATCACATAATATAATGAAGCATCACCCATCTGAAACAAGCAAAAACTTCTCAATCAAGTAAACATATGCAAACTGTTTGACAAAATGATGGAATGATACCCTTTGGGCATTGAAAAAAATTTGAAGTGGCAAACAAGGTAGGATAGTATAGTGGTATTGGAAAAATGAAGTCAATGGCAGATCAGGAAAATGACCATTTTTCAAAAGAGTTGAATGATAGGTTTAATAGTGATCAACTAAGGGTCCGTTTGTTTGGTGGAATTGGGATGGAATTGAAATTCTAATACTGGAATTTACATATTCCATGTTTGTTTCTAAAAAATGAAAATAGAATAGGTATTTGTATATTCTAATTTAACACCAAAACGAGCATTCCTATCTTCCACCTTAAACCCTGGAATTGGAAAACGAATTCCAATTCCACTTTGTGGTAAGCCATATTTTATAAATATTTGAAGTCTGCAAAGCGCCGATGTTGTCTGCTATCGTTTGAAGTAGTAGTAGCTGTAGCAAAGCCCCGATATTGTCTGCTATCCTGTCTAATGTGTCCATTTTTTCTCATCAGCATTATGGACAACAATACTCAGTTTGTGCAGAAACTTGAGGTACGTCGCTTGCCATGGTTTTAGTGATGTTTTCTTTTTGTTTGAAATCTATAGACGTTGGGATCATATTTTCTTGTGATTTATCTCATTCTAAAATTGTTTTGTTTAATATCGAAGGACACCTCTAAATTCTCCCTTGTGATGTTTTTGGACTTTGGTCATCAAGCTAAGATAAGGTTTGCACATTCTGTGAAATTTGAAGTTTTTGAAGTTGATTGGACTACAACTTCTTCTTTCTCAGGTACCCGAGTCTCTATATTTAATGTTATTTTTGAGGATTCTTAAAGACTTTACACATTTGTTACATAACCACTATTTAGATGTGCGGTTTGAGCTCTATTTTCATGAATATAATGTGAGTATTTTATTTCTTCATGGTTATGATAACCTTTTATACATGTCGCGACTTCTAATGCATCTACCTTTGAGCATAGTTACTTTGCATTCCTTCATTGGATATTTTTAGGGTTTTTGTTCTTTTATCCACTAGATTGTTAAGGCTTCTCGATGTGTCTTCATACTATGCTTTACAAACAAAATAAAAAAAATAAAAGAAAAAACCTTGTATCTGCGGCCTTTGAGCAATCGGGGCATTTGTGCTTTTGTATTTTGTAGCATCATTTTATTATGGCAATTCCTTACTACCGCGTACTCACTGAAAAAGCCTCTTGTTCTTTTACTTTGAAACTCTATGGCACCTAGGGTTTTTCCTTTGAAGAAAATATGGAAATCCTTTTTTTTTGCAACCTTTCTATATTACCTTTTGAAATTTCTGTATTTTGTCCTCTATAGTACCATCGTGTTGGCTGTGCCCTAAATTTCTTAGGGCATTTTGAAGATCGATGCAAAAATTCCTCCATTGGCCATAGTTGTTACATTTCTAGGTTCTTTTTCTTTTTGGTTGAACTTGATAAAAAATGCTCATGAACTTGGTTGTGGCTTATTTTTACAAAAAATTTATGGGTAGTTCTGTGTATTCACTGAGGGTTTTAAAAGATAGAGAAAACAAGAACTGTTTCTACTCCAGAACTTGCATTTGGTCATCCACTCTCTATTGAATGAGGTCTCAATAACCATTTTCTGTATATTGAAGGCATGTTTTCCTATAAATGTCGTGTTTTTGGTGTCCTACCTTCTAGTTCAATCAACATGACTTAGTCTTTTCCTTTTTCCATTTGCAGACTGTGACTCTTTCTACAAATTTCTCTATATTTGAAACTTCAATGTCTTTAAAACTATGTATAGTTGACTCCTCTGATCAATATGTATCATTTTGTACCTGTATATCTATTTTGTCACCTTAATAGAGACAATTGTAGCACCCTTACTTTGGAAGTATTGAAAACACATAATCTATGTTTATGAACCAAGAAATGAGACTCTTGCATTGGATTTTATTATAACCAGATATTGTTGAAATCATTACTCCTACAAGGTGGATATGCTGTTACTTTACCCATGACAAAGTGGAGTTGAACATGAAAAAAAACCTTTTTTTTAAAAATACTAGATTGCGTGAAAGAAATTAATTTATAAAACTTCTGGGTAAAAGCACAATCAGGTGTCACCTTTTAGGCTAACTTATTAGCACAACTGAATTTTAGTATTTCTAACTAAAAATTAATTTTGGTCAAACATATGGTCTAGCTAGATACATTCTAGCTAAGTTAGATAAGTTCTTTAACTTTTCCAATTGGAAATGTCTATTAAATGCATGTTTTATATCACTTTGGGTCCAATTACCATAAAAATAAAATTATTTTGGAAAAGTGGCATTTCAATACCTCCTAATATTTTTAATGATATTTTTTTAAAAATAAAAAAATACCCTTTTGTAGAAATCAAAGTCAAGAATATCCTCATAGATTTTATAGTGTTTTAATTAGACATCGTTTATTATAATTAAAAACTATTACAATTAGGTATTTTAACAGTATAGGATTTCGCTTCTACTGCTGCTATTTTTTGATTTAGGGGTTTTTGGCACTCTCTTCTAGATTTACATGCTTGGATATCCAAATATTGGGAGCCCATTATAACCGATATAGTTCAGATTTATCATGTAGCTAGGGGTTTTTTATTGTGAAATTTGAAAATGCTGTAGATAGGAATACTATCTTGTGCAATAGCTATTTCTCTTGGGAGGAGCGTTTTTCCCTGATGGCCAAACCCTGGTATCAGGGGTTTGATCCTCTTTCAGAGTCCTTTAATAAAACACCCATTTGGGTAAGATTGCCGAATCTTCCCCTACATCTTTGGCTAGATTCAGTTTTGGAAGCTATGGGGGAGGCCATTGGGGATTTCTAGATGGTTGATTCAGATTCCTCTGATGTTTTTAAGATGACATATGCTCGTATTCTTGTGGAGGTTGATGTTTCTTTGGGTCTCCTTGAGAAGATTACTTTGGCTTCTTCAATGGGAACTTAGACCTAGTTTCTTGATTATGAGGGTATTCCTTTCAGATGCAGGAAATGTCATATGACTGGACACCTTGCTGCGAGGTGTTCATTTGATAAGGTTAGATCGAAGAAATCACCTTCTTGGTGGTTGGGGGTTGTTGACCACCATTATACGGTTTGAAAAATTTCAAAGGATGGAGCTGTGGCTACCTGCTCTCCTCAAACTGATCATATTGTGGTTGGTGCACCTAAAGCTATCTTTGATGTGACGGATGCTCCTAATGCGGCTGTTGGCCAGATTGTTGTCCCTGTTGCTGCTGTTTCTATTGTTGATGTTGCTATTGATGCTGTCTCTGGGGTAGCTGGCCCTGGTTCACCTAGTTCAACTGTCTTGGAAGCTGCTACTGTTGCTGTCTTTGATGCTATAGATGCTCTCTCTACGGCGGCTCTGGTTTAGAAAGTTAAGGCTGCCCCTTCTTTTGCTATTGTCTCTGTCCAGAACATAGAAGTTGGTGCTGGTTTAGCTATCTTATCTCCCGTTGATGGCTGCCCTTTAGTGGGTTCTTCAGGTGTTTCTCAGGATTGGCAGAAGGCTGCTGAAAAGATGGAGGATGGATGGACATCAGTCAAAGGAAAAAAAGTTAATTCCTCCAAATCTTCGTTTGATATGTCTTTACGGTCTCATAAGAATGGACCAAAATGTAAATCTTGATGGTCCTTTGTTGTGTTTAGCTAGGCTGGTTTTCCGCCCTCTTGTTGGGAACTATGGTGTGTTCCCCTAGTTTGTTGGGTGGTGCTCCATAGTTGTTTTAAGATCTCTCATTGCTATATCTTTCTCTTCTCTTTGTTCAAGGTTTTAGGTCCTTTCGAAACTTGTTTTTACTTAATCAAAACAGTCAAGGAGATGTTGATTTGGAGAAAAAAATAGTAAATCATATTAAATAAATTTGAAAAACATATGGTGCACTAGAGGAGAGAGTCCTTTTAAAGAATATATATTTCTTTTTTTGATTGGGATAGATTTGTTATTAAAAATGTCGCGAGATGAAAACTGTCGATTTCAGTGAGTTGGAATTTGAATTGTTATAAAAGAGAAAATATAGGTCACAAACTATTTTTTATTTCTTCATGCACTAGCTATATATGTCATCTATGACATATTTTGAAATTAGGGAAAAAAATATTTATTTACATATAATTTTTTGGTGGGAACTAGACCCCTAAATTTTAGCATTTTTTAGCAACTGAAAAATCATCTTTAAAAAAAAAAAAAAAATCAATTCTTATTCAAAAAAATTATTAAAAATATTAATCATAAAATTCATTCATTTATCACATTTAATTAGTTTACATCATATTCAAATTCCAAACATGAATATCATTTTTATACTATTGAAGTTGAACAACTTTGATTTTGTTCGCCTTTTCCTTTGTAAAAGGGTGATAACTTATTGTGCTTTTACCCTTCTAGAAATATTTTACATTGCTTAAAGCTAAATGTTTGACATGGAATGATGATCATCATCGTAGACATGGAGGTTGGGGTATGACTGATGGAATGATGATTGTGGTGGTTTTGACAATCATGAAGTAAGGATGATTGGAAAGTAATATTTGACTCGTATTAAAATGTTGGATACAAGATTTAGAGTGAGGTCATAAATGATATCATGATCTGATAATTATACCCATTTATTCAACAAGGTAATTATACTGCCTTTTGTAACATGTTTTCTACCGAACTATATAGGCTACCCTTCTGTGGAGTTGGTGCTACTTAGGGCATATCTTCATATGCCCAGCCTTGTAAGTTGGAGTGTGTTGTTGCCAACTTGTTAGATGTATTTTATCAAAACATAACACTTTATTATGTCTCCTTGGATATGATCTTAGAAGATTGTTAGGAAAACCTGAAATATGAATATGAAGGATTTGAGATAAGTGATTGTCAAAATGCCTGACTAAAAAATCTCATGGAATGTGATGACATCAGATTTTGCATATTTTGATTGGAAATGGTTTTCAAATATACATAAAGCTGCATTGTTGAGATATTTTTGTTCAAAATATAATTTGTATTACTTTTATAAATAAGGATACACAAACAGGGCGTGTGAATGGTTTGTAGTACTTTTATAAATCAAATAGTTTCCCTTTGAATATTGTATTTTTCTAGTAAAGCATTTTTCTTGAAGAAACAAATCTATTTGCAAGTAGAATACTAAATGTGATGTCTTCCATTGATACATTTCATTTGCTACATTCTTCCATTGATACATATTGCTACTTTCTTCTATTACTATACTTGGAGTTTGGACTTTTATTTGTTTTGTTGATGAAATAATATGAATGACAATGGACTTCATTTATGAAATCTTCATCTCTGGAGTGGTTTTAGGTCATTGATGGTCTTATTAACGATATAAACGTTCAAGGAGATATTGTTAGGAAGACTAGAGTCATTTGTGTTCTTGAAGTTCTTGCCACCCTTGTGGTAGCCATAATAATGTCTGCATGTTAAAGTTTGAAATCATTGCAAATTTAATAGCTCTCTAAATTTTCTGTGTTTTCCAAATGCAACAATCTCTCTTGCATTTTTATTGAGGATGAGGCAAGGAGAGACATGTCCCTTCATGACACATGTCTATTCATTATTATGCGATTAATATAATGACAATTGATTTCGTATATATATATATATATATATATATATATATATATATATATATATATATATATATATATATATATATATATATATATATATATATATATATATATATATATATATATATATATATATATATTAGGAGAAATTAATATAATAATGATTCAAAGATAGTATTTTACATATATATATATATATATATATATATATATATATATATATATATATATATATATATATATATATATATATATATATATATATATATATATATATATATATATATATATATTCTCATAGGATTTATCCAACAGAAGCTACAAAATATCAACACTCCTTAGCTAGAAAGGATAAACACAAAATATGATATTACCTTAGCGTAATATCAAGAATTGCATGTTTAAGAATATTTTTGATTAGAAGATATTAACCATTAGATATCATCTTGATATCAAGAGTAATGACCTCAGAATACCAAGTCGCATGATATACACCAAGTACTCGAAATGTCCATAAGGTATGTGCATACATATCCTCAATGATACTTACCATATGAATATTATAATCATGGGCTGTTTAAGGAAATTAATTAACCATGCAAGATATATCTATCATGATTTTCTTAGACAACAATTCTCTAATTCATAATATATACTTTAAGCTCTAATTCCTTACTTCACTTCTAATCATAGGTCTTAGGAAAGATGGTAGATTTATTGTGTTGGGACGCATGCACAGTATCCAAGTGGATTCCCTCAAGGTTCTACCTATCTCGAGCTCTTTCCATCATGTGACCGATTTACCCACCTCTTCCTACACACACTCCCTATCTTCTTAATAGTGATTAGTGAGTTATTAAGGAATTGATCAAGTATATATTAATATTTTATATCAAAAAACTATAAATAATTATATATAAGTAATATATAATCTCTGGTTTTATTAAATTACTAGCAGCATGACTGCACGAAGTTGAGTCCCACTTTTGGGCAAAAAGTGGAAGTGTTTTCCTTTTGTTTTTCAAATTTCCTGTCAATTGATGTCTAAATTTGAGGCACTTAGAGATAGAAAAAGAAAAAAAATTACTAATAGAAAATGTAGTTCTCAGAGTCTAGTTTTCGAATATGTAATTTATTTAAATACCCACATGGTATAAATTGCTTTTTAGTAGGAATGTTTAAAAACCATGTTTTCAAAATGCCTGTTTTAGGACCATACCATAGCCATGTACAACCGCCATATTTTGACTTAAATAAATGAATATTTGCAAATCCTTCTGGGGAAATATAGCTAAGACACCAAATATTGATGAACACATTTTCCTTATTTTTTTATTGAATATATTTTTTTTGTTAATTTTTAGTTGACTATAAAACACATTTTCAAAACCTCTGGTGTACGACCACCATAATTTGATGAGAATTTCACATTTTTTCATATTTTTTTATCTTCAAGAGAATTGTATCTAGATTGATGTCATATAATTTATTTTCCAAAAAACTTAAAAACAAAAAAGTTATTAAAGTTTTAGTGAACCTCGCTATTTTACGTTTAGGTACCACTTTTAACTAATAAATAATGCAAAAATAATAAAAATAATCACATCACTATGAAATTACATTTTTGAAATCAGGACAGTGAGAACTCTAATGGGTTTTTGTTTCGTAAAAATATATGATCAGGAAGACCCTCAAAAAATTATGGCAAGATAGAAATCTGGCATTCTAGTGCCTTAACCAAATTTTTGGAGGTCAAGGCATAGGCTTGGTTCTACCAAGCCTAAACCAAACTGATTTTGGAATGAAATCTGAAGCTGATGTGTGCTTCCCACTCATGTTTTAAGAAATGGGCACCCACTATTTAAATTCAAAAAATAGGCGCCTGTTTTTAAAAAAAAAATGGAAGTGTTAAAATGCATTTTTAATTAAAAAATAAATAAACGAGCACTCGTTTTGAAAAATCACGTTCACCTATTTTGAAAAAACAAGCACCCATTTTTTGAATTTAGGATCGGGCACCCGAACCTAAAACGAGTGCCCGTTTCAAGCGAGATCTTTCATTTCTACAAGGCTTCCGTGAAATTGGTACCCACAAAGCCAACTTTGTGCATTGACCCAACATATATATAATAGATCTAAATATTAGATTATAAAAATAATTGATTATATTAGACCATTCACAAACATACTCTAAAATATTTAGATATGTACACACTTCTCATATATTAGAGAATTCTTTTATATATATATATATATATATATATATATATATATATATATATATATATCCCTACTAGAACTACTTTTCCTTAATAGAAATTAGATATGCCATTTGGTATGAGATGGTATTGTTTACTGAATGTACCTACCATTCCCCTCTTAAGTATTCGATTATAATATCATGTAATTATTATAATTAACATATGACAGATATTTAATAGATGATCAGGAAACAATATAGGTGAAAAATTATATTCTAGTCATTATTCACTTCAATATTATTTCATACTCTCTATACCTCTAACAACTTTGATTAGTGTTAGTTAACATCATCATCGATGATTCCTGGATCAAGAATATCAACGGGAGAGTTGATATTTATGGAGTCAATAACATAAGACAATTCGTCTAATTAAAGACTCTCCTTACTATTGAATTCCCTTATCCCCATCGCTGTAAACTACTCACCATTAGCAGCTCATCGTCGCAAAGTTTGGTCATCATTGTGATTCTACTTATTTCATTGTATTATACTCCTGTTTATTTATCCTCTACGCTAACTGGATCTTTCATAGTGCCATTGGAATATCAACTAAATACACTACATGATTATAGGGTTGTCTCCTTTTCAAGCCTAGGAATAACCATTTGGACACAAAACCGTGACCAATTCTTTAGCTTCAATATTGCAACTTTGGAGCTAATAGGAAATAATGAAGTTTGGAGAGTCTAGAATGATGACGGTGTCGCCTCTAAATAGGCTATCGTGTTTCTAAAGAGGTTGTTTTCCTGTGAATTTCCTCTTCTTCTGCTGTTAAGATTGTAGATTTTGATCTAATTCAAGTGGTTGTTGCAATATTGCCGCTGAATTATATTAGCATTGATGGGAAGGTGGTTTGAGGTGAGTGTGAAGAGTTGGGAGGAGTCCATGTTAGCATATGTTAATTCCAACCGCTTGTTCAGTTGAGTTCAAATGGTGTTTTGTGGATGACAGTCTATTAGGCTTCTGTTTTGATAAGCCATTGGTGCTCGCTGATTTGAAAAAAAAGCTTCAGTTTTGATCAACATTTTTTGGATCACCATTTCTGACTACAATGGAACTGATGTTTAATTCCTGACTTTACTCTTCACCATAATTTGTTATTGCTAACTACAGTTACTCATTACAATTTTTATTGTATAAATCATGCACTATGTGCATAATGTAATGATTATTGAATCATGGAATGAGAGAAAGAATTTCATTGTTGATTTGCTCTATTTTTTTTTTCTATTTTTGCAAGCTGTCATTTTTCTTATTTCCTAGCTAGATCTATGCTGAAAATTCTACATGGTATCCGAGCATAGGTACTAGGAAGGAGAAATGCAAGTTTTTTTTTGTAGGTTCTAAAGATCAAATCGGTTGCAAAGAATGGAGTTTTCAGCCTCTGCTCTTCTCACGTCATTCAACTATTTTGAATGCACACTACAGATTCTATTTTGGCCCACAAGTAGAGGCTTGTATCAAACGGTTATGGCAATAGAGGCTGAGTTGGATTTTGCATCAGAGATAGGTCAAGGTCATGCTCTCTTTGCATGGGCCTTGTCTTCTTTTCCTCTTTAGAGACACCATGTCAGTGGACCTGTTATGCCTCTCCTTTCAACATTAAGGAGGGGTTTTCTACTATTCGTGTTGATGATTCTTTGTTTCCATAGTTGATTAGTTGTATAGACAATTGGCACCTGTATTTTCAACCAACACTTTATTCTTGCATAGTTGAGTAGTGTCGATAGGGTCACTCGTACAGATTTATGTGTCATCTGCATCCTTGAATGATAGATGTTTTGCCTTTGTTTTCCATCTGTTCATTATTTGGGAGCACATATGTAGATTATTGTCTTCTATATCTTCGATTGATAGATGTTTTGCCTTTATTTTCCATCTGTTCATGGTTCGAGTAGTGTCATTAGGGGCACTCATGCAGATTGATTCTGATCTTCATTTTGGTTTCAGAGGAATCTCTTCATTCAGCACTATGGTAGTTATCATTTGACAGATGTCCGCTGGTTTCTTGTCACAAATAATTTTGAGTTACATCTCTTGTTATTTTTGAGGGGGGGTTTTGTTCCCCACTGGATTTTTCCCTCTTTCCTCTTTCCTTTCTTAGTTTTAATTCTCCTTAGTTGGAATTAAGGGGGGGGGGGGTGTTAGCGTATGTTAATTCCAACCACCTGTTTAGCTAAGTTCAGATGGTGTTTTGTGGATGATAGTCTGTTAGGCTTCAGTTTTGATAAGCCATTGGTGCTCGCTGATTTGAAAGAAAGCTTTAGTTTTGATCAACATTTTTTGGATCACCGTTTCTGACTATAGTGGAACTAATGTTTAATTCCTGACTTTACTCTTCACCATAATTTGTTATTGCTAACTACGGTTACTCATTACAATTTTTATTGTATAAATCATGCACTATGTGTATAATGTAATGATTATTGAATCATGGAATGAGAGAAAGAATTTCATTGTTGATCTGCTTTGTTTTTTTTTTTTTTCTATTTTTGCAAGCTGTCATTTTTCTTATTTCCTAGCTAGATCTATGTTGAAAATTCTATAGTCCATGGGGTGTTGGAAGTCATAAGAATTTTTATTATTGGTGTGCAAGGAATAAGTGTTCAATCATGGACTACAGTGCAAAAAATCCCTTATAAATTGGGAGGATGAAATCATGGATTACTGAAGTCTGTGCAAGACTGGACCGTGGTTGTTCATAGAGAGTTCCTGGTTAGGCATGAATTTGGGTTAAGAGTGTGGACAATGCTGGAAGTTATAGGCCAAGTTCTCAGTCATTAAGCAGCTACTTCATACACAACCTTGTTACTGATTAATATTATTGAAGATTACTGAAGGATGTTCAATATTGCAACATTAAGCTTATTAACGAGGTTAGATACACGTTATATTTTTTAGAATATATTACAGATTTTCATGCGTAGGTTTTCATTGTCTTTACAACATATGAATGTATGTTATTCTATTTATCACTTATTTGGCATCACATAATATAATGAAACATCACCCATCTGAAACAAGCAAAAACTTCTTAATCAAGTAAACATATGCAAACTATTTGACAAAATGATGGCATGATACCCTTCGGGCATTGGAAAAAAATTGAAGTGGCAAACAAGGTAGGATAGTATAGTGGTATTGGAAAAATAAAGTCAATGGCAGATCATGAAAGTGACCTTTTTTCAAAAGAGTTCAATGATATGTTTAATAGTGATCAACTGGGGTCTGTTTGTTTGGTGGAATTGGGATGGAATTGGAATTTTCTGATACCATAATTTACGTATTCCATGTTTGTTTCTTAAAAATGAAATGGAATAGGTATTTGTATATTCCAATTTAACTCCAAAATGAGCATTCCTATCTTCCACCTCAAACCATGGAATTGGAAAACGGATTCCAATTCCACTTTGTGGTAAACTAAATTTTATAAATATTTGAAGTCCACAAAGCCTCAATATTGTCCGCTATCGTTTGAAGTAGCAGTAGTAGCAAAGCCTCGATATTGTCCGCTATCCTGTTTATTGTGTCCATTTTTTCTCATCAGTATTGTCGACAACAAGACTCAATTTGTGCAGAAACTTGAGGTACATCGCTTGCCATGGTTTTAGTGATGTTTTCTTTTTGTTTGAAATCTATAGACGACGAGATCACATTTTCTTGTGTTTTATCTCATTCTAAAACTGTTTAGTTTAATATCAAAGGACACCTCTCATTTCGCCCTTGTGAAGTTTTTGGACTTTGGTCATTAGGCTAAGATAGGGTTTGCACATTTCGTGGAATTTGAAGGTTTTGAAGTTGATTCGACTACAACTTCTTTCTCAAGTACTTGAGTCTCTATATTTAACGCTATTTTTGAGGATTCTTAAAGACTTTGCACATTTGTTACATAACCACTATTTAGATGTGCGGTCCAAGCTCTATTTTCATGAATATAATGTTAGTATTTTATTTCTTCATGCTTATTATAACCTTTTATACAAGTCACGAGTTCTAATGCATCTACCCTGGAGCATAGTTACTTTGCATTCCTTCATTGGATATTTTTTAGGGTTTTTGTTCTTTTATCCACTAGATTGCTGCTACTTCTTGATGTGTCTTCATACTATGCTTTGCAAACAAAATAAACAAATTAAAAGAAAAAACCTTCTATCTGTGGCCTTTGAGCAATTAGGGCATTTGTGCTTTTGTATTTTGTAGCATCATTTTATTATGACAATTCCTCACTATCACGTACTCACTAAAAAAACCTCTTGTGCTTTTACTTTGAAACTCTATGGCCCCTAAGGTTTTTCCTTGAAGAAAATATGGAAATCTTTTCTTTCTTTCTTTCTTGCAACCCTTTTGTATTAAATTTGAAATTTTTGTATATTGTCCTCTAAAGCACCACCGTGTTGGCTGTGCCCCAAATTTCTTAAGATTTTGAAGATTGATGCAAAAATTCGTCCATTAGCCATGGCTGTTACATTTTTAGGTTCTTTTCCTTTTTGGTTGAACTTGATAAATGCTCATGAACTTGGCTGTGGCTTATTTTTACAAAAGTTTTATGGGTACTTCTGTGTATTCACTGATGGTTTTAAAAGATAGAGAAAACAAGAACTGTTTCTACTGCAAAACTTGCATTTGGTCATCCACTCTCTATTAAATGAGGTCTCAATAACCATTTTTTGTATATTGAAGGCATATTTTCCTATAAATGTCACTATCTTTTTGGTGTCCTACCTTCTAGTTCAAACAACACGACTTCCTCTTTTCCTTTTTCCATTTGCAGACCGTGACTCTTTCTACAAATTTCTCTATATTTGAAACTTCAATGTCTTTAAAACTATGTATAGTTGATTCCTCTGATCAATATGTATCATCCTGTACCTGTATATCTATGTTGTTAGCACAATAGCAATAATTGTAGCACCCTTACTTTGGAAGTATTGAGAACACATAATCTGTGTTTATGAACCAGGAAATGAGACTCTTGCATTGAATTTTATTATAACCAAATATTGTTGAAATTATGACTCCTGCAAGGTGGATATGTTGTTACTTTTCCCATGACAAAGTGGAGTTGAATATGAAAAAAAACCTTTTTTTTAAATGCTAGATTGTGTGGAAGCAATTAATTGAGAAATTTTCTAGAAATATTTAATACTGCTAAAACCTAAATGTTTGACATGGAATGATGATCATCATTGTAGACATGGAGGTTGGGGTATGACTGATGGAATGATGATTGTGGTGGTTTAGGCAATCCTGAAGTAAGGATGATTGGAAAGTAATGTTTGACTTGTATGAAAATGTAGGATACAAGATTTAGAGTGAGGTCACAAACGATATCATGATTTGATAATTATACCCATTTATTCAACAATGTAATTATACTACCTTTTGTAACATATTTTCTACCAAACTATATAGGCTAGCTTTCTATGGAGTTGGTGCTACTTAGGGGATATCTGCATACACCTGGCCTGGTATGTTGGCATGTGTTATTGCCAACCTGTTAGATGTATTTTATCAAAACATAGTACTTTATCATGTCTCCTTGGATCTGATCTTAGAAGACTGTTAGGAAAATCCCAAATATGAATATGAAGGATCTAAGAGAAGTGATTGTCAAAATGCCCAACTAAAAAATATCATCCATGTGATGACATCAAAGTTTGCATATTTTGATTGGAAATAGTTTTCAAATATACAGAAAGCTTCATTGTTGAGATATTTTTGTTGAAAATATAGTTTGCAGTACTTTTATAAATAAGGATACACAAATAGGGCACATGAATGGTTTGTAGTACTTTTATAAATCAGATAGTTTCCCTTTGAATATTTTGTTTTTCCAATAAAGTATTTTTCTTGAAAAAATAAATCTGTTTGCAAGTAGAATACTAAATGTCATGTCTTCCATTGATACATTTCATTTGCTACTTTCTTCCATTGATGCATATTTCTACTTTCTTCTATTACTATGCTTGGAGTATGGACTTTTGTTTGTTTTGCTGATGAAATAATATGAATGACAATGGACTTCGTTTATGAAATCTTCATCTCTGGAGTGGTTTTAGGTCATTGATGGATCTTATTAACGATATAAACGTTCAAGGAGACATTGTTAGGAAGAATAGAGTCATTCATGTTCTTGCAGTTGTTCTTTCCGCTCTTGCAGTAGCCATAGCAACATCTGCACAAGAAGTTAGAAGAGAAAGGCATAAGGGCAAAAGAGATGAAATTCCTTTATATAAGAGTATTATCCATTCCAATGAGACGGTTTGTCATCACCAAATTCGCATGAGTAGAGGAGCCTTCTTTCATCTAGCCAATATTCTAAGGCGAAAAGGAAGCATTAGAGATACGATATACATAACATTAGAAGAACAACTAATGATGTTCCTCCATACCCTTGGCCACAATCTAGGGAATCGTAAGATTTCCCATAACTTTTGGCACTTAGGAGAGACAGTAAGCCGATTCTTCCACAAGCTCTTGATGACTATCTTAGCACTCCATGTGGATTACTTTTTACCCCTTGGTCCAAACACTCCTCTATAAATTAGTGGGAAGGAATGTTTTGATCCATACTTCAAGGTAAATCTCCTGGTGGTACAAATTTGTTTGCTTGATTCTTAATCCTATTACCACGTGTTCATTTGATTATAAATTTTCTTACTATAGGATTGTGTTGGAGCAATTAATGGATCCCATATACCAGTCACTATCGATGTCGACATACAAGCTAAATATCATGATAAAAAAGAGAACGTGTTGTAGAATGTTATGGGTGTGTGTTCGTTTGATTATAAGTTTTAGTACATCCTGCCGGTTGGGAAGGGTCTGCAGTAGATAGTCGTGTTCTAGCTTTGGCTCTCATGAGATCAGATGCACTGGTAGTTCCCCTGAGTATGTCAAATCACACTGTAAATGATTATATAGTAAAGCATACGATAAATGTTATAATGTTATAACAATATACTTTTTTAAATGTAGGAAAATATTATTTAATCGATGCTGGATAACCAAACATACCAAGATTTCTCGCCCCTTATCGTTGTACACGTTACTAGCTAAAGGATTTTTCAAGAGCAAACCCGATAAACACTCTACAAGAGTTGCTTAACCACCGACACTCCTCACTTAAAAATGCAATAGAGCGTACATTTGGGATTTTGAAGAAGCATTTTCCTATCCTGAGGCATGCAACGTCTTTACCAAATCATGACACAAACAAAGATTATTTTAGCATGCATACTACACAACTTCATTATGATAGAGGACGTTCCATCCAAAGTAGAAATTGAAGAGGAAGATGATTGTGATGGGATAAATGTACCAATGCTTGGGACATATGGGTTGAGTCAATGTGATAGAGATGATTGGGGGAAGTTTTGAGATGAAATCGCAGGAAGGATGTGGGAATACTACAGATCTTAAACTTAGTTGTAGTTTTAGGGGACTTATCTTTCTTCTAAAATGTTGTTGAAGTGTTCTATGTGTTATGTGTCATTGTGATTTGATGGATCAAATTCGCTTAGCTACCATTGGGAGTGCTGTATCATAATAGTTCTTAGGTTGGTGTTTACAAATTTAAATGCATCAAATATATTTAATTCATAACACCCGCTGTATATATATGAAATAAATTGAAGTTCTTTTACTATTAGTTGTAGGCTTTGTATTGCAAGTATCAGTAAAGTGGATCTAAAAGTTTCGTATCCCATTCCCTTCTTATTTATATCCATCATGAGTGATGAACTTGGAGCCGCATTGAAGAAGGCTATAGATTTAGAGGCCATTTCCATACCATGTCTCCCACATAACCTGCATTAGTACTTTATTTTTCCAACTTTGCCATATCTACCACTATATTGTTGTAATAATAACTAGTTTTATATTCATAGTTTTAGAATATTAGTGTGTTTTCTTTGTAAGAGAAGCAACTCTATCTTATGTAGGTTAGTCTTGTTTTAAGGAAGTTGGAAATTAATTTTATTTATGTATTTATTATAAGAGCACCATGTCTATTTTCTAGTCATTTATGTGGGAGCAAGATTTTTCCAAACTTTAATTTTCTTTTTGAGGTATGTTATGAGACAAAGTTGAAGTTGGTTTGTTAACTTATAAAAAGAACATTTATGTAGATTTTAGATTCTAAAACAAATAAACACAAATATCTTAAAAAAAATGGTTCTTAATACACCAAAAAAATCTTTTATTTTTAAATGAATTACATTGTGCCACAATTGAGGCCTTTATCAGAGACTTAGCAAAATCACTGTGTCAAGACAGTATGAGACCTCTTTATAGAGATCACAACTTTTTAAAAATAGATGTTAATTGGACTTCTTTGTTCCTTAAATTTAACACACACAAACTCACAAATTAACAAAATTCTAAAAATATTATTGGTAATGCATTATGCATGCGAATCATTAAATGCCAACATACCTTCCTCTGTTGTAGAATAATAACCATAGAGAAACAAGCACAAATATTAATAAAAATTAATGAGGGAATGGATCCAAGTATCTGTAAAGTGGATTTGATAGTTTTGTATTGTTCAAACCAATCATATCCTTGTATGTTCTTTCACTTCTCAATATCTACCTTGAGCTAAATAATATAAACATGATAGTTATAAACTTGTAAGGTTTATTTTCAATAAAAAATCATATAAAACCTTTTGCCTTGAGTTGAAGTGATTATTATTGTACTAATGTGGACAGTTAGATGCAATGAAACTATTGGTTCATGGAAAGGTTGTTTGATGTTGTTTGGTAAATGATGATTAAACTAATAAGTTTCTGATTGTGTCAGGGATCTATAAATGTTGTTTGGTAAATGATGATCAAACTAGTAAGTTTTCATAAACTCTCTTATGTGGATGTTTTCATAGAGAAGTAAACTCTTTCATGTGGATGTTTTCATAGTGAAGTAAAGTCTTATATGTGTTCCATATTTAGTATAATACTCTGTGATTATTTTTTAATAGGCATGGATGATGACATTCAAGTAAGCCATATAGCTTCTTCTTCGAAGAAGGTTTTATGGACAATAAAAATGGAACACAAGTTTCTAGACTTGCTCCACGAGAAAGTCCAGCTTGGAAGAAAAGGTGAAGGGAATTTCAGAAAAGAAGCTTGGACCACCATTGAAAGGAGGTTCAACAGGGAGTTGAACCTGAATCTATTGAAGGATAACTTCAAGAACAAGCTGAAAACATGGAAGCAAGGTTATAGAATTATGAAAGAGTTGAAAAATATGATTGGTTTTGAAAGGAATGAGACTACTCAATGTATGGATGCTGATGAGAGGGTCTAGGATGAGCTTCTAAAGATAACATGCTCTTGATTTTTTTTGATTTAAGTCAAATCTATCTTATTAAGTTAGTAATGAAAGATAAATAAGTAATTCATTCATTATGCCAACATGCAGAGAAAAGAATTCAGAAATGCCAAAGTGTATAAGAGGAAACTGTTCCAATACTACAATGACTTAGCCTTTATCGTGAGGAATGACATAGTTGAAGGTACCACAACTGCAACAACTCAAGAGATAGAAGAAGGGCACCCTATGGATGAGACCCTTGACCTCAATGATGATGGGGATATCGCTACACCTATTGAGACTGTTGCTGATTTGGATGATGCCTTATTTCAATCCAATCAATCTAGTGCAAGCGACATACATATTCGTTCAACATCATCATCAAGGAGGCCAAAGAGGAAGAAAGCAAGCATGGTTAGTTCCATGGATGTGATGTGTGAAACCATCAATAAGCTACATGATGACCTCACTAAGCCTCAAATTATTGAAGTGGGCCAGTCTCAATTAGATAATCTTTTAGATAATGTGTATGATGCCCTAAAAGCCATCCCTAAACTTAGTCGACATACTATGCTAGTGGCATATGACACTTTTTTGGTTGAACCTGTGAGAGCCAAAGGGTTCTTGAGAATGACTCAAGAGGAGAAAGTCAAATATATTCAAATGAAGTTTGGAGAACTCTAGTTACTTTTATTTTTTCTTTGGATGGACTATATGTTTGATTTACTTTTTTGGTTGAACTTGCAAGAGCCAAAGCGTTCTTGAGAATAGGTTATTAGTATGATGGAATGGGTTATTAGTATGATAATGGAACATGTTATTAGCATGATAATGACTACGTGTTGGTGCAAGTTAGTGAGAGTGTGAGATTGGTAAATGTGTATTTAGTCCAAGTATGTAACTATTAGTTAGTCTGTTCTTTATCTCAGCTACTTTATTTTTAGTTGTTTCATCTCCAAGTTGGTCTGTTCTTGTTTGTAGTTTGTATGTTATTTATCTTAGCTTCTTTTATAGCCTCCTTTTATGTTTTTAATGACCCACTGAATGCTGCGGCTATATATTTAAAGCTATTTTTATATTTTAATTGGGTCTGATGGTAGTATTCATGTATGTTTTTAAATGACAGATACACTACTACAACAAACTATATAGAATAAAACTCAAGATTTTTTTTATTAATACTTCTGCAAAAAAAATTACATTACAATTCATACATAAAACACATACCAATCACCTCTAATTAATAGAAGATTTTTTAACAATGGAGCCCTGTAGAACTCAAAATTAAACTATGTCTAGACTGTCATAAACCGTATGTTGAATTGGAACAACATAGGCATTCAACGAAGACTATGTTATTGAACATGCAAAAAGACTCATAATTAGGCTAAATTTTAACTCAACTAATTCCCAAAATTTGGCTATGTAATCATTCCTAATTATACTAATGTACAAAGTCAATTCCACTTATTTCATGTGTGAAGTTTATATGAATCTTGAACTGCAATCATGTAGTGTAAATGGTGGAGTTTCAACTAATCGTATTTCATTATTTTTATTCTAAATTTTTATAGCAAAGTATGACAACCATAATTTGAGGATTATAATATTCATGTAACAAATGTAGTATTGGTGGTGCATTATTGATATAGGGTTGATGGCTCTAGAAGATGTGCCAATGTATAATTGTCAATGTGGGGCTGGCCTGTGCTTGTTAAAGACCTCACACACAAAGACTAATCCTGGGCGCTAGTTTTGGTGTCACCCAGATAGAAAAAAAGGTTGTTAATGCTAATATATTTTATGTTTAAAAATAATGATTTATAATTGTAAGAATTTGCCTAAGGAAAAGAATAAAATGTCGAGATCTAGAAGCTCAATTGATAGCACAAGAGAGATAGGCAAAATGATTAAATAATTAATTATAGCCAGTTGAATTGAATAAAAATTAGTAGATGTTCTTGAATATATAGGCAATACGTGATAACTATGAGAGATGAAAATGATAACCTATCAAATAGACAAGGTGTAATCATATGTCCACCAAAGGTGGATCATCCTTCATTGTACAACAAAGTATGTGCAACAATGAGAGGATGATAATGTAATAAGAGCACTAAAGGTGGATCTCACACACAAAGAGGTATGGGATAACAAGCATCACCACCCAAAGTGGAATTTCTCCTACATCATGTGCTAAAATGAAATGCAAACTCCTAAGTGTCTCAATGACAACTAATATGTAAATGCATTATCCTATGTAAACTTAACTAGAGTGTAATTAGTGAATATTTAATTACATCAACACAGATCTCGACTACTAGGCCATGTTAGGTACCCATGTACAATATACAAGAGCAATGCAATGCAATCTCTCATAAAGTGGAGAAAGAGGGAAAACCGCATGGGAAAAACCCTCCAAAAAGAGAGATGAAAAAATAAGATGAATGGATGGATGGAGTAATCAGGACCCCCTATTATGAGATACATCATTTTTATACAATAGAGAAGTATGAGAAGGACAAAACCCCATAAGAGGAAAAAGTCCCCCCATTAGAGAGAAGTAGTAGAAGAAGAAGAGAGACATGGTAGCCCCCCCTCAATGTAGAATTCCCATCAATGATAACCGCTCTAGGATGAATGTAGAAAATGGTCTATGAATGTTGAACAATGTTCCTCCCCTTAGGAAGAAACAATGCCATAGGTGTATATGAGATGTCTCCCCAATCTTCCCCCCCATAATGAATAATCTCCTCCAAGGATGATGAGTGCTTGAAGGCAAAACATAGAACCATGCCTACAAACAACATTTCTCCCCTTAGGAAGAATATACACTAAGTATAGATACAAGAAAGCTTCCCATTGTGGATAGGAAGAAGGAAGGGGAATCCAAATGAAGTATGATGTCTTTGAAGTATGCTCATGTGTCACAATGTCCTTGGTTGATGAGGATGCCACGAACCAATCAAGATCAAGCCCAATAGAAGGTGGAAAACATAGAACTAATGGTAAATGATCCATATAAGAATTTGGATAAAAATCCAAAGACAAAAATGTCTCCTCAAAATAAGATGTATGGAGAGAAGAAAAGTATCCCCCCCTCAATGTAGAATGTACACCCATGATAGGTGTGCTTAGAATAATGTAGAAACTACACCAAGAAAACTGAATGATGTTATTGCCCTTAGGAAGAAATAAGGTCATATGTGTATCAATGAATCCTCCCCAATCTCTAGGAAGAATCCTCAAAATGTTTGACGTTTGTAGAAAATGAATTGGAATCTCCAACACATGAGTATGATCATCTTGAACCATGCAATGTGACATCTCAAGTGAAGTTTGAGACTCATGAAGACCAATCTCCAAAGACCCAAATGTCTTCTATGAAGTTACAGAGGCCTCTAAATGTTGTATCAAAGGATCCACAATCTTGTCAAACTCGAAAGAATGAACAAGTGAAGAAGGAAGATGAGGGTTAGAGTGTTCCCTCACACCAACTAAAGAAGGATCATCCTCATCAAAGAGAAGATGAATGTCCTCAATGAAGTCTCACAAATCCTCAATGTAGACTCCACAAATAAATTTGCAATGTCTATCAAGAAGTCATCCAAAGGAACTACAACTGTAAGACAAGGAATATCTTGTTGTACTGAATCACAAGCATCATCAGGAGAAGTGATCTCAATAGGATAAGTATCTTTTAGTAGAGATTCTGAATTATCATCATCCTCTAGATCAAGATTCCAAGTATGTAGCAACTCTAAGGCATCTTTATTGCAGTGAATATTCTTTGCATCATCAAGTGGAATGAGGCAATTTGTAGCTGGATCTTTTGGGAATGGAGAAACATGTGGATCTCCAAAATGCTCCCAGATCTTTGTCCAAATTGTGCATGGGCACTCAATATCAATGATCTTGGGGCCAAAGGCATGATGGTTCCAGTACACATAATTTTGATATAAGTGTTCGTATCTTCCCAAATTACTTGACTCCACTCTCCTTGTGGCTCAGAAATGAGTCCATAGGGATGAGACAAGATATTAAGCAATCTACAATTTGTGATGATGCCTTTTGCCAGTGATGCATAATTATCCCTGGTGAAAGGTATGACATTAGGATGAAGTACTACCTTCATGACTACATCAATGATAATTATCACATAAAAAATGAGATCAACAAATCAATGCACCCCCAAAATGCAATGAATCAAAGAATCCCCCCAAAATAGATGATTTTGGCACTTTATGTTTAGTGTGTGTACAATTTTCACTTGCCAAAATGGACCAAAGTGGACTTCTGATTTCAATGATTACAACTACAAAAATAAGGCTTTAACTGATTCAAATAAATAAGACACAAGATCACTCAAGGATCTAAGAAATTACAAGTGCCAATATATAGGCCAAAATAGACCAATTGCTGAAAGTAATATGTCCACTTATAATTTTTCCAAAATGATACCAGATCTGGAAAGTAGAAAAAAAATCATGCACTTTTAAAAAAATAGCACCTGAAAACGTGTTCGTATGAGTCCAAACAAAGCCTCTAAGGCCCTGTTTGGTTAGTGGAATTGGGGTGGAATTGGGTGCGGAACTTCTTCTTTTTTGCCAAATTCGCCGTTTGGGAAACTAAACTGCAATTCAGGTTTCGGAGATCAAAATCTGATTTAAGCACCAAAATCGACGGCACTATCTTCCCACCCAATAGGTGGAATTTGAAATCATCTTCTGAGTTTGAATTTTTGTCAACCTCATTTAATTGACCGTCAGGTCCATGAATCTTCACAAAAGCCATTGATGTCATAGGAAATTCTGATCGAAGACTGCTCAGTGAATTACGAGGTTAAAAGTGAATGAATCTAACAGATATATTGTGCACACAAGGTTTCGTCCGCCTCTGAAATAATCTTTTACTGAAATTACATACAAATGCACGTAGATTATATCGATACGATTTTCCAGGCCGTTTCAGAGGTAAATACAGTGAGTTATTACAGTTTGGGAATGTCTAATCAGGTGTCTGGATGTGTTTTTTTTTTTTTGGGTATGATAGTTTTTTTCTTCTTATTTTGATTATGGATTTTAATTTTAAAAAATGTCAACCAGAAGGGAAAATGGATACCCTGCTTTTAAAGTTCGGATTTTTAACTTTTCTGGTATGATAAAGTTTTTTTTTTTTTTTTTTTTTTCTTGAATCATTAAATATCAAGTAGAGGGGAAAGGGGATGCTCGACGTTTTCATTAGTTGAAAAATTATAAAAATAATAAAATTGTGAGATTATGCGAGTTTTTGTTTCTCAGGGCTGAAATCTCTTTCGTGAACTATACTATACATTCACAGACGGTCTGTTTGTAGACTAGCTTATGGATTTGCCCTCGGATATCCACCTTCTTTGATTTGAAAATTCCATCTGACATTTTTTTTGGGTGAAAACTTAGGGAAAATTGTTTGTCGTCCAGTAAATTTTAGATTTTTTTTAATATGTGTTTTAATGTTGTTTGTTAGTTGCAAAAGAGGATGTTAGAAATTCGATTTCTTGCAATGGAATGCATCCATTTTATTTGCAGAATTTTTCAGGTGAGTACATATTTAACAATTTATCACTAATATTGTGGCGGTTTTCTGCAGATGGGTGTGGAGTCGAAGTTTAAACAATCCTAAGGTCTCATTTTGTGATTCAAACTCAAGAGTTTTTATCCAGGCGAGGCACTGCGGCGAGTGTTCCTAGATATTAGGTATACTTCTAGTGTTAATGTTTGGTAATGGGATACATGCGTTATTTTCCCCCGACTAATATGCAATTTGAAAGTATTTGAAATGAAGAGCCATACTTTCTGTAAATCAACCATTTTTATCAATCAGTTGAAATATCCTCCCATTCTTTTATTTTTCCATTTTTAAAATTTAAAGTTTTTGAGTCGCGCCGAATCTTTTTATGTTATTTGCCAGTTTTCATTTTTTGGAACTTTAGTTATTGCTATGCTCTATGCTCATTGAGTGGAGAACTGTGACTTTGTTTTTGGTTCCCTTATTATATGCTTGGATGCGGCTTTCTTGCCATGTGGCTTTCAATAATCAGGTTGGGACTTCCTTAAAAATGTGATATAGTCCTTACTGATCTTAGGTATTTTGTAAAGCAATTCATGGGCAATACTCGACCCTTACATTTTAACATTTTTGAGATTCATTCAAGAGAAGGCAAATATTTACCCTAGGAAGAAAAGTTGTTTCATGGCTTTGCAACATTTTATATACATATGTCTATAGCTACATATCCGTGCAGATTGAGCTAATGGAAGATAGAAAGCCACATATCTTATTTGAAAGTATCCCATGTACATAATAGATACATAAATTATCATGTCTCACTTATGTTATCTTTCCTTGCATTACTCTTTTAAATCTCTTTATCATTTACGATTCTCTTTTAAACATTAGTGCCACAAATAATGTATTTAAGTTGTAGTAATTAAAAGCGTTCATCCTTGGATATCTTCTAGGCTTAACAAAAGTTATTGTTAGATCCACAATGAATATATAGATTCTTTTTCCTTTTGGATAACTTTTGGTTGAATAGTTGACGTAAAGTTGACAAAACATACTTTCCTAGCAGGGTGGTTTTGATCAGAAATTTTGCCAATTTTAATCGGATATTGTATCTTGAAGCTAGTTGTTCCTTTTTTCTTCGATAGGCTCTAAATTTTTCTCTAGATCCCTATTTTTTACAAGTAAATAGGCATTAGAAACTTGTTGGAGAGAACTACACATCTCTGCAATCATCTTTTTCATAATTTATATCAAATTTATTTTCGATCAAAACTCAAACTTTTGACCATTTTGGGCCTTATTGATTTTATAATTTGGTAAAAACTTTATAACCACACTAATTAGAAAGGATTCTAGTGGAAGGTGGGGTGTCTTTTGTTGTCTTCCTTGCATTTTATATGCCCTTTTTGTGCACTCACAAACAATCTTTTTTTTTTTTTTCCCTAAAATGGATCAATTAACAAGTTCTTGTACAAGCATGCAAGAACTACATATTAGAAGAGAAAACTATCATTTAAACAAATCACAAAACATTGTAGTTCTTATAGAAGCAAAAAGATGTTCGAACTTTGCAATAGTTGTCATCTTCAACACTGTTTCAACATCATCCAAAACCCTATTAGTTTAAAGGTTAACAAAGAACATCATGAGTGAAGAGAATTTTTTAGATGAATGGGCAGTGATAAGGTCTTCTAGCACATGATATAATCATCAAAGAGTAGTAGCATAGCCATGAAAAAGAGATCAAGAAATAACAAAAGAGATGATAGTCTTCATGCAAGCAAAGGGAAGTTCTTGCAGGTAATGCAAATAACCATATGAGATTCATAAAGATGGTAGAGGTAATTAGTATGGTGAATAGAGAAGAGGACAAAGACAATAGAGAAGAGAATAGTGATGGAAGAAATAGGGATAAAATCATGAACTTTACAAATTTAAAGATAAAAAAACTGACTTGAGTACAACCACAACAAAGTCTTGTAATAGCATGATTGCGTTTAGCATGTTGAGGACAGTCATAAAGATGACAGGAGGAGCTACATAGATATCATTTAGAGTTCAGTTTAAGAATAGTCTTGACTATTATAAGCTTTAAGTGTAGTACAAGAAATATCAAACTCAGTCAAAGATATACAAAGGAGACAATCATAATGGGAGAAGTTGATGAAATTTAAGGCTGCATACCCCACCATAAAGATCTATCCACTACAGAGTATATGGGAGGACCACCAACAACACTCTTGGAGCACAATAACCTTTTGAACCGAGTCTAAATGAAATCTTCAAAACAGTTAATCCTTCAGTTAAATATCTTCAACCTCCATTAACATTGCTAACATTGTGTGTGTAAAAAATAATAGTTTGTGAAAGCACCACAATAACTTCCATTTATGGAAAAAATTAGAAGCATTGAAAGAGAACTTCATATTTATAGGGGTGTTTCCCTAGATTACAAAACTTGTATATTCTGTGTTGTGAGGACTGAAGCTTGAAATGTTTCCCCAATACACTAGGCAACCAAACCAAAGACAACTTTACATATGTCCTACAAATGTTTTGCAAAAGAGTATTATGTAACAAACCATTTAATAACCTACCTAGATTTTATGAAGTTTTTATTTATACCATTGGAATGTTTATCTACACGGGTTCTAAAGGTTATTGTGCCCAAAATAAGTGTTGATGATTACAAAGATAGGCTGAAAATTTGATGACTAAAATATCTTTCTTTGTAATCATCAACACTGGTTTGGGTAGAGCAGGCAATACAACCCCCGTAGATGAACATTCTAATTGTGATTCCAATTGTGAGTTTGGGTAAGGTTACTTGAAATTATCACCAACAATACAATCATAAATTGTACAATCATCAACATAAACCAATGGATCAGGTATATACATATAACATAGGATAGGATCATGAATAGTTAATGTCGGGCTTGTGATCGTTACTAATTGGTACTCTTGTTGTATTTCAGTAATTAATATACGTTCTAGGTGTTTGTAAACTGATTGACTTCTGAATGTAATGAGGATAAAAAATTCATGAGATACATACATATGTGGTTTCAGTAACTAATGTACACTCTATCTTTGTGCTTGATAGTGGATATATCCTCACTAAAATCATTGTGTTTTTCCACATTTTAGGTCATTGATGGATCCTATTGAGAATATTGACGTTCTAGACCACATACACTCGTCTTCTCACAACTCTTCTTGCTTTGCTTGCCATAGACAAAGTAGTGTTCACCCGAGAAGGCAGTGCACAAATGGGTAAACAAATAAGAAAAATAAATTATTTTTATAGAAGGGTTATTCATTCCAATGATGTGGATTGTCATGATCAGATTCACATGAGCAATGGAGCCTTCTTTTGTCTAGCTAGTATCCTAAGGCTGAAAAGAAACTTGAAGTTAGAAGAACAACTTGTGATGTTCCTCCACACCCTTGGCCACAATTTGAGGAACCACAAGATTTCCCACAACTTTGGGCACTCAGGAGAGACAGTCAACTGATACTTCCACAAGGTGTTGAGGGCTATCTTAGCACTCCATGAGGATTAATTTATACCACCTGGTCCAAACACTCCTGAAATTAGTGGGAAGGACCATTTCGATCCGTTCTTCAAGGTAATTCTTGTGTTGTTACAAATTTCTTGTATGGATTTTTATCCTTATCATATTATTGGTTGACCATACAATTGATGATTATATCATATCATATAGGATTGTGTTGGAGGTATCGATGGAACCCATATACCAGTCACCATAAATGTCGACATGCAGGATAAATATTGTGATAGAAAAGGCAACTTGTCGCGAAATGTTATGGTGTGTGTTCCTTCGATTATAAGTTTCAGTACTGCCTTGTTGGTTGGGAAGGGTCTGCTATGAATAGTTGTGTTCTAGCTTCAGCTCTATCAAGAGAAGATCCACTTGTTGTTTCCCTCGGTAAGCCAAATCATAGCTTAATATACTCAAGGGTACAATCAATGTTTTAAGTTTTAACAATCTTCTTTATTTATGTAGGAAAATATTTTCTAGTGGATGCTGGATATCCCAATGCACCTGGATTTCTCACTTCTTATCGGTGTACACACTACCACTTGAAGGATTTTTCAAGAGAAAATCCAATAAACTCTCGACAAGAGTTTTTCAACCACTGACACTCCTCTCTTAGAAATGCAATAGAGCATACATTTGGTATTCTCAAGCAACATTTTCCAAACCTAAGGAATGGCACGTCTTATTCTATCATGACACAAGACCAGATTGTATTAGCATGTTGCATACTACAGAAATTCATTATGATAGAGGACGACATTCCATCATAAATTGATACTAAAGAGGAAGATGATTGTGATGGGATAGATGTACCAATGCTTGAGACATATGGGTTGTCTTAGCATGATAGAGACCAGTGGGCATAGTTTCAAGATGATATAGAAAGTAGAATGTGGGAAGACTACAGATCCCGAGAATAGTTATACTTTTATGAGTCAATGTGTTTTAGAGTAAACTAATGTATGCAAATACTCTGATTTACATGATGGTTTCCTTTTTCTTTTGTTCGTATCTGGAAGTATTGGACATGTTAGTTTTTTATTTTCTATATTATACCGATGTAAGAAAATACAATGATACAATGATATGTCCATAAATATGTTCCATGTGATATGTTTATACCATTAACAACAATATGTTTATACCATTAACAACAATATGTTTACACCATTAACAACAATATGTACATTGTGAACAATTGATCTAGACCATGACATACACAAAGCTAATGATGAGCATGGAAGAAACTGATAACATGAGCCAAATATCTTCTTCCTCAAAGAAGGTAATGTGGACAAAAGAGATGGAACACAAGTTTCTAGACTTTCTCCACAAGCAAGTACGACTTGGAAGAAAAGGTGACAGGGGATTCAAAAAAGAAGCATGGACTGCCATTTAGAGGAGGTTCAACATGGATATGCACCTCAATCTAACAAAGGACAATTTAAAAAACAAGTTGAAAACATGGAAGCTTGCATATAGAGTGATGAAAGAGTTGAGAAATACAAGTGGTTTCACTTGGAATGAGGCAACTCAATGCATGACTGTTGAGGATAGTGTGTGGGATGAGCTTCTGAAGGTAGGGTGGTCTTTCTACTATTTTGATTGAAATAATATTGCCTTCTTATAAAGTTAATAATGAAAGATAAAGAATCTAATCCATTTATTTATGCCAATATGTAGATAAGAGAATTAAAAAATGCCAAAGTGTATAAGAGGAAACCCTTCCAATAATTTAATGAATTGGGTGTAATTGTGGGTAATGACATTGCTGGAGGTAATGTAGCTACGATGACCCATGAGACTGAAGAAGGGAACCCTATGGAAGAGGCATTCGATGTGCATGATGAAGAGGATATTGGTTGCGGTATACTTCTTGACAGTGTTGTTGATTTGGATGAAGACTATAATCATTCTAATCAATCCATTGCAAGTGGTAGATGAACTCCTACATCATCATCATCAAGGATGGGAAAGAGGAGGAAGGCAAGTATGATCAGTTCCTTGGATGTCATCTGTGAAACAATCAAGAAAATAAAAGATGGCCTCGACAATGTTCACCTTCACAAAATGGAAAAATCTAATGATGATAATGTTTTGATTAGCGTGCATATATTACTCTCAAATCCATTCCCAAATTGAGTCGAGGTATTTTCATGAGGGTATACGACACCTTCGTGGTTCAACGTGAAAGATCCAAAGGGTTCTTGTTGATGAATGAGGAGGAGAGAATGGAGTGGATTGCAATAATATTTGGTGGATTGTAGTTATTTCTATCACTTTGAAGACTTCAAATTTGATCATAGTTCACATACACTGATACAACTGTGTTTTGGTTGATGATTTTTACGCTGATACTTAGTGTTTTTGTTACTACACTTTCCTCAGCACCTTGCTCGGTTCAATATATCCTGTAACTGTAAATTTTTGAAGCTTTCTGTTTACATCCACTATTTGTACACCTACTCGAGATGAAACAAAACAACATAAAATTATACATATCAAAAACCAATTAGAAAGGTTGCATTTTTAAGGTTTTTGATAAATCGAAAGAAAAAGTTGTCCAAAGATTTCCTGATTGCTTACTAGTCAGACATATGTGGATATTTTTGACGCTATAGGATTTTTATTTAACGGTTTATAATATTAAAAAGAAAAAAGGGAATATTTTTCATGTTAAAGAAATTAAACATGGGCTTTATTTCGCTAAAGAAAACCCTTGGATGGGTTGTGCAAGTCAGCATGTTTGTGGGGTTATTCTGTTTATGATTATACCTAAGTGCTTCAAATTTTTTGTTCCTATGATGCTTTTTCATTTCAAAAAGCAATTATCCCTATTTAGAATCTTGAATTTATTAATTTGGATTTTTTCCTTTGGTTTCTTTAGGACATATAAAGATCGGTAAAGATAGGTAGTGACTTGCAATGCATTTTAGGATTGGACCATTTCATCACTAATTGCCATATTTTTCAAATTGGTCAAGTCCTTTATTTTGCTTTGGGTGGCTTCAATTATTTTATTTGTAGCAAAGTTCCTGAGCTTCTTTGGTCTACATTTACCTTGCTCATGCAATGATATCATACATGACCGAAACTCCATAGATAATAATGTCTATGTGCAGAGAGTTTTCATTGAATGACCTTTCAGAATGATCTCATCCAAGAATGTCATATTCTCAGTAAGTTTCCCTATAAGTGAAGTTGTACCATTGAAAGAAGTGGTTCATCCTCTGAAAGGAATGCAAATTCAATAGATGCACAACCAATGGATGGGTCATGTGATACATTACTACCCTCCACAGATGCTAAAAGGTGGTCTTTCCTAATGCAATTCACTTGGTCCACAAGACACCCAAATGATAGATCTACAACTCAGTTAGAAATTCAAGATATGCAAACTGAAATCACTGCAACCAAGATTGATTTTGGCACTCATGCACCTGATGAAAGTGAGGTATGTTGTTAGTAAGGAATATAAGTAGGCGGTTTTGTTTTGGTTACTTTTGTAATTCACTGAATAACAGACAAAACTGTATTAGATAGTCTTCCTATTCTGTACCTATTGCCCATGATATTATTATAAATACTAGTGTCATGCATGCTAGAAATAGAAATTTGACTAGAAGTCATCACAAGACATCAATGCCAGTCCATTAGGATTGCATGGTGATGAAAAGATCACTATTGTTGGAGAATGTAATAGCATTTCCTTAGCCAAATTAGTTAGACATATTCTGTCAGATACTAAGCTTCCAGGTTAGTAATAGTCTCAAGGATCCTTGCTACCTCAAAAATCATGTAGAGCATACATAAGACTCGTTGATATTTAAACCAAATGATATAGAAACATTATAATCATGGCAAGGAGTTTAAGGTATATTAATAAGTTAAATTTTGTGAATTCTTGAACCATAGTCAAACACATGATAATTTGTAAAGTTAAGATTTCCTAATTGCAGATCCTGTAATTAGGTCTTTGGGGATGCACTCTTTCTAACAAAGGAATAAGGATTTATGTGATGTTCACTTGACATGCGTTCGAGGGCCTTTTTCACTTTGAGCTCACACCCTTCACAGTCCATCCGGGTCACCTTCAGCTCAACTGTCTACATTCCATTCAAAAACCCTTTCATTAATCACCATATACATAGCATAGGATCATCTTTTCTATTTAGAGGGTCAATGGAGGGGTAACAATTTCTTAAATAAAATGTTGTGTGGAAAGTGTTCACACACTTTTTTAATTTTTAGAGATATATTTGTATGTTATTATGTACATTCAAATATTGCATAACATATGATCTATTAATAGGAATGCCTACACATATCTAGCACTAATTTTAATTTTAAGTCTTTTTAAGCTTACAATAGTCATTAAGATATAGTGAATTCAAACTTTCATGGACCAAAAATTTTGTACTAACATTTTCACCTGCAATGACCTCTTCTAGTTGACATCATTGTGAAAAGGTTATTTTCTCATTGCTTTTCATTGTCTTATCAACACTCCAAATCCACATTTTATCAAATTTGATAAATTGTTGATTTGGAGTGTTAGTCATACATGAAATAGAAACAAAGATTATTGTTCTTCTTGGATTTGTTAGTCCTATTTCTTTTAACATAATTAAGTGGAATACACCAAGGATTACCACATGATGAATGCTTAATTTAATGCATTGTCAAGGTGTACTCTCAGAATTGTCCATTTCTAGTTCTTGAGAACAGATGGTGATATAAATGTGTTTTGGTAGATGACTGCATTGTTCATGATTCTGTCCCATGTTATATGTATATACTTGTTGCATTAGGAAATTAAGTGGAATACTTCTACTTTGTTCAATGCTCTATTTCATCTTGAAAATTTCTTTTGATATTTCATTCATTTTTCAAAACCACATGATAGCTAAAAAAACACAAATGGATAGTTTTGAGACTACACATATACTGATATTAAAAATGTTTGAAGTAGCTTTTGGATTCAATTGTGTAGATATTTTTTGCATCAACGTTTCTGATCACACTCTGTGATCCTTCATTAGGATGAAAGAGAGCAAAAGGATTGAAAGAAAAGTCCATCATTTTTCTCTCTTTCATCCTGATGATGGATCAAAGAGTGTGATTCAAAATGTTGATGCAAAAAATATGTACACAATCGAATGCAATGAGCCATTTGATAAAAAATCTAATGTGCACAAACATGCGAGACTCCACATATGCTGATAAAAAAAATGAGCTATCTGATGATTGTTTACTGTTCATGTTTGTAAACAGTCAATATTTCTGATGGTACTCAGTGTACTCCATTTAAAAATAAACAAGTTTTAGTTTTTCTATCATGTTTAGTTTGTATATGTAGGATTGACCATCTAAAAATACAAACAGTAATGAGAAGAATGAGTGGGATATGAGATAGTTGCTCACCGAATGTGGGGCATAAGGGCATAGAGCGTGGATTTCCTTGCGATTTCTTATTTAACGATGTGTTTTCATACCACCATTCAGTTCATGGATATTGTTCTTCCCCATCTTCTATATGTGCTATAGATGTTTCATTGTATTTTTTGTATAAATTTGTAAGATCAACATAAATGAAACTTTTTCATTTTGTACTTATAGAAAATAGTCATGTTGTTATATGAATGTTGTTATTTGTCTCCAATACTAAGTTTGGTTGCTTCAATAATATGAATGAACAAAAATTTGTTTGATATAGTGGTGATGGCTATGATAAATGTGTTGGAAAGTTGACTATACTATTGTATATGACTAAATATAGTGTTTTCATTATGGCAACAAAGTCATATAGTGTTTTGGAGTCAGCGCACATTATCAGAAGATCATAATTTGGCTAAGAATAGAAGACTGGACAGTCAGTAGAGTACCAGTAGATCAGAGCATTAGCGCACATGCATATGACCTAGTTAAGGTATGAGCCCTTGAATTTAAGCTTGTATGTATGTATTCATGCTAAGTATAAGAGTGCATGATCAGATGAGACCATATGTCGAAGATACAGACAGTTGAAGAGGTACAACCAGTGAATGCCAAAAAAGAACAGAGTATGCAACCGACTGTTGGCAATTTGATTAGCAATGATAATATTTTTTTGTAAAGGCTATGTGCCTATTGTATTTAGGTTATAGACATGTAATTATGTTTTTATGTAAACACACTTGAGCCAATTCAATTGGAAGCATTGTATGTAATTGATTATAGGCCGACCAAGTTAATTATTTTGATAAGCGCATATAAATATGAGATGTGCCCTTTGTAATTAGTATGGAAGCTGATATAGAGTTGAGATAAGCAGAGAAGAAGTATGCGAAGAGTAGTTAAGATGTATTAGAGCTTTGCAAGAGGTCAAAGAATCAACACATCAAAGGAACTGATCAGACAAGCAGTGTCACAGAGCCAGTTCATCCAACAGATATAGTGTGTATCTGAGATCAGAAGGTTGTAGCCTTCACCACTTGAGAAGTGAGCTCTAGGATAGTGTGTCCCCACCCCTAACAGGGTTATTGTAAAAGAATCCTAACAATGTTTGACCCTTGACCAGGTCACTATACTAAAAGCATTGTAAAGAGAACTCCTAACAGGGTTAAGGATCTTCTAACAAGGATCATAAAACACCAGTGTAGATTATTAGTGGGTATCAATTCCTATCGGGTTTTTTATGTATTTGGGTTTCCCCATAACCATATTGGTGTTATGTATTGTGTTCATGCATCTTGATTATATTAATGATACTTAAGCATTCAAGTTAAGTTTCAAGAGTAAAGTAACAAGTTAAAATATAGTGCACACTGATTCACCCCCCCTCTCAGTGTTCCCATTCCTAACAATTGGTATCAGAGCTCTAGTCCTCAACAAAGAAGTTTAACCACTTGAGGAGATCATGGAAAAGATAGAAATGAAACATCTAAAAAAGAATCTTGAAGCTGCTCTGGAAGACCTTGATAGATTTGAAAAAGAAATTGAAGAACTGAAAGAAAAAGTCAGTGATTCTCAAGCAGTCATCAAAAGACTAAGAAGAGATTTGAAAGAATGTTCAAACAGTGATTTGGGGAAGATGATCAAAAAGATAAATGAAGAGAACACATCTCTGAAAGATTAGATTGAAGATTTGGATGAAAAGATAAATAACAATCAAGAAGTTTATGATGAACAAATCAAGGAGAACCTTCAACTGAATGAAGAATTGAGGCAAGCAAACATGGAAATCTTGGAGCTAAGAAACAACAAAGAAAATTTCAAATTTGAGTTAAAAGAAGCTAAGAATCACATTGAAAAATTACACACAAGCAAGGATATGATAGAATCTCAGTTATATGCTCGGAAGCTTAAAGGAGATACCAGTGACATTGGATTCAATGAAGCACAAAATCAGATCAATGACATGCGAGCAAGGATGAAAGCACGAGAAGACACCACAGATGCTAAGGAGATAGGAAATCAAACTAAAGACAGTATTGAACCATCTAAGGATGAGTGCAAGCCAGTAGACCGATCTTGTTATGCATGTAACAAGCATGGACACATAGCAAGGAACTATAAAGAGGTAAGACCTTTCAATGGTTACTGTTATTCATGCAATAAATTTGGTCATAGAGCTATGAATTGTAAAATAAGTTAGAAGAACAAGACTCAGTATAATTAGAGAATTCAGAATCAACCAAATGCAAGAAGTTCTTAGAGCATTACATGTCAGATTTGCAACTATAATGGTCACTCAGCTAGACAGTGTAAAATGGTAACCCATGTCAATGTGCCAAGGAATTTAAGGCCTCTAGTTATTTGTCACTCATGTAACAAGGCTGGACACATCTCAAAGTTCTGTAGATCAAGAACGCAAAGTCTGGAAAGCCCTTAAAATCCAGAAGAATCAATTTTGGATACTAAAGGAGAAGTCAAGTTTGTGAAAGCTTTAGAAGATGCGAGATTGATTTGGTCAGAGGTGAAGAAGGATAAGGTTGATGAGAATTTATTGGATGCATCTACAGTGGATGCACCCTCTACATCCGGATAAATCACCCTCAAGGTCATAGGGGGAGCTAATTTAGCTCTAGACCCTTGCGCGGCCGGTATAATCACCCTTAGAGTATGCACCTTTGGATTTGACCTTTTGAAGCCCTAGCAGTTGATTGTGAAGGATTGAAGATTGATTCACCAGTGAAGAAGTGTGTTTGATTAGTTGCGGAAGCCCTACTCCATCGCGACGATTCAAAAGTTCTCAAAAAATGATTGTAAAGGAATATTCAAGTTATGGATACTCCTATTGTGTTTGATGTTGTAGAGAAGAAGAGATACATTTTCAAGAGGCACCCTTTCAAATCTACCCTAGATGATTTAGAAGGAGCATTCTCTCGAACCCCTATGGGTGTTATGCATGTTGAAGACATCCGTGCATACATATACTGTAAGAAGGAACCAATAGGTCTTGACAGAATTAGAGCGCACATTGAAACCATGATCAAACCAAATAAGACTTTCCTTGATGAGTTTGCGCAGTTAGAAAACCATCCCATAGTTGAATATGCTACTGCATATGAATTTTATGAGTCAGAATGGATAAAGATCTTGCTTAGTAGAATTCATGATGACCTTTTCTAGATAGGTGAAGTACCAGTAAGGATTATAGGAGACCTAATTCATGAGATGACATGCCTCTCTATGAAAGGCGTCATTCTTCTAGTGGGTAAGGATGTAAGGAAGATAGTTGAGAAAATATGAAAATCAAGAAGTGATAGGCGTGGAATGACTATTGAGCCTATAGAGGAGAAAGACATCAAATTGATGTCTATGATACTAGGGTATAGATTTCAACACACTAGCAGGGTGAATAGTGTGTCAGCGGCCACAATTCTTGCAGCAATAAGATTTGTGATAGAAAATGGTGAGTTTAATCTGTGCGAGATCCTATGCGCACAACTGATAGACAACATTAAAGCCATTAAGAATGGTAAGACCAAAATATTCAGGTTTGGGTCTTTGATCATATACATGTACTTACACATTTTTGGAAATGTGTCAGATTTGTATTTGGACAATAGTATGCCTACAATGCCACATATATCCTTTAAGGAAAATACTGAGAGTACACTAAAGGATTACATGACAATGGAATTGAAGACATTCAGAATTAGAATGCAGATGAGATACATGATTCCAGAAAACATTGTTGAGAAATACAAAGACACTATTTTTTTCATGGTAGAAATTGATACAACTTGTATGGAAGCAGTGGAACCAAGAACAAAGTGGATCCATCCACTTGGATATGAGGTTGATGAACAAGTCCTAGAAGCATATGCACAAGTATTTCTATCAGCCCCTAAGGACCCTAATGAACCAAGATGGGGGACTTATGAAGAGAAAACAAGAGAAGTTGATGCTATTTTGAACAACACAACAACTTAAAAAAAAGTAGCTGAGGTTACTTCTGAGATCCTCATAATTCATGGAGTAACTCAAGAAGACCTTGACAAAGCAAGAAAAGGAAATATGTCTTTGGGAATTGAGAGTGCATTAGCTGCAGAAGTAAAGGAAGATGATCCCAAGTTAAAGAAGGTCAAGATTGAGAAATCTGAAGATTCCAAGGATAAACATGACAAATCTGATGTTGTCCCTCCTGCGCCCATAGAAACAATTGATCTTAAAGCTCCTCCTAAGTATAAGGCAATTCCTAAGAGGAAGAAAGAAATTAGCACTAGTCATCCATCCTCGTGAGCAACCATAAGTAAGAAGAACACTCAAGCACCTTCACAAGTAGGTTTCAGACCTAGTCTTAAAGTGTTGAATACAAGGATTGTGTATGAAGAAAAATTGGATCAGATTGGAAAGTTTTATGAGATGTACAATGAAATAGAAAAATTATAAATTCATGGAATGATCATCAAATATATGATTAAGTTCAAGAAAATAGTCTTGGAGCTTAAGATAGTCATTCCGAACAATGTTTGGAATATCTTGGAATCCCTTAAGAAATAGGCTATTGAAAAAGATCTTCGGATAAGGGAAAATATTCTTAATGAAAGTCTCCCAGTGTATTCCTTAGAAGAGAAAACACTTTTTCTAGATCTGGTGAAGCCGCACCTAAGAAAAAAATTAAGAACTCTACACATAATGGATAAAAACTTTGAGTTGACAACCAAGTAAATAGAGAAATCCTTTGAGAAGGTTTTTCTAAATAGGCACATGTATCCACCTACTGTGCCCATAGCTTAAGTGCCCACAAAGGTAGACAAGGAGTTAGAGACCACAAATGTACCATTTACAGGTCCTCAAGATTTAGTGCCCATAGTTGAAACACCCACAGAGGCAAAAAAGTCTGCGCCCATGACAGAGACTCAAAAAGATGATACTATCATTATTGATAATGTAGAGATTGCTATGGCAGCTACAAATAATGACTTGGACAAATTTGAAGAGGCCTTTATAAGCACATAAGAGGTTGAAACACTATGCGGTGACAATTCACCCAAGTTACAACAAGGAGGTAAAGAAGAAGAGAAGGAGATAGAAAAAGAAGAAGAAAAAGAAACACAAAAAGAAGAAGAAAAAGAAAAAGAGGAAGAAAAGGTAGAAGAAAAGAAAGGAGAAGAAGAGGTAAAATAAAGTGAACCAAAAGACAAGCCATTTGTTGAAATGAGAGTACGAGTTAAGCAAGAAATGGTGGATAGCACTCCTATCACTCCATTACCCTCAACATCATTGTTGACAAGATTGACACCAGACACCACCAGTTTAGATTCTTGGGGAGAAGAAGACCTAATTAAGATCAGTGTCTTATCCATGGAGAAAGCAAAGGAAAAAAAGGTAATGAGGAACCCCTTGTTTGTTGAATCAGTCAACATATTAAACAGTCTATTACCTTCAGACAAGAAATTGTCTAAGGTCAATACAGTTGATGATGTTAGCAACATTCTTATAGCCTTTAAGACTAATTTTTCTAGTTTGGAAGAGTCTGCATCTAAAGTTGCAAAAGAGAAGTCTATGAAGAAGAGGCTAACTGAATTGATTAACAACTTTGCACTTGACCTAAGTTCCCTAAAGATTGGTCAAGCATCTTTGAAGGAGTTTGCAGCAAAGGGCAGAAAGATCATTGCTGTTTGTATGAACCAGGATAAGTTGACTGATGATCACTTTAAGAAAATCCAAGAAGCAGAAGCAATGATTGACAAAGTAAGAAAATCAGTAGAAGACCCTTCCACTGATGTGAACATGTGCAACAATGTATACCAGGGGCAAATAGATAAGATTGAAAAAGCTGAGAAAGAGATGTCTAAGATAACGACAAGGCATACACAACTAAGAAATGCTCTTGCGCCCTCTCTAGATATTCTAAATTAGAACATCAAGGAGATTGATGCCACCATGGTGACATATGATCAAGGTCCTAGCATAGACTTGGAGAATATGGAGAAGCTACAATATGCATTATGCACCCATCTATAGATAGTTAATGCACTGATTGCATTCTGGAAGCAAGAGATCCAAAACTTACAGATAGCATATCTAGATGTTCTAACACTGTAAGTACTTGTAGAGATACATTTTTTGAAGAACCTTTGTTATTAATATAAAAAAGGGAGTAATGTATAGAAAATGGAGGCTTGGAGTCTTATATGTAAAGATGTATAGTAAAAAGTATAAGGGAGATATAAGTTAGAGTATGATAAAGACTTTTTTGTATAAGGGTATAGTTAGTAACTTTTCCATATTCCTTTGTTGCCATCAATGACAAAGGGGAGATTGTTGGCAAGTTGACTATACTGTTGTATATGACTAAATATAGTGTTGTGATTATGGAAAAAAATTCATATAGTGTTTTGGAGTCAACGCACATTATTAGAAGATCATAATTTGGCTAAGAACAAAAAAATGGACATTCAACAGAGTACCAGTAGATCAGAGCATCAATGCACGTGCGTATGACCTAGTTAAGGTATGCGCCCTTGAAGTTAAGCTTGTATGTATGTATTCATGCTAAGTCTAAGAGCACATGATCAGATGAGACCATATGTCAAAGATACAGATAGTTGAAGAGGTACAACCAGCGAATGCCAGAAAAGAACAGAGTATGCAGCCAACTATTGGTAATTTGATTAGTGATGATAATATTATTTTGTAAAGGCTATGTGCCTATTGTATTTAGGTTATAGACATGTAATTATATTTGTATGTAAACAAGCTTGAGCCAATTCAATTGGAAGCATTGTATGTAATCGGTTATAGGCCGACCTAGTTAATTATTTTGATAAGCGCATATAAATATGAGATGCGCCCTTTGTAATTAGTATGGAAGTTGATATAGAGTTGAGATAAGTAGAGTAGAAGTATGCAATGAGTAGTTAAGATGTATTAGAGCTTTGCAAGAGGTCAAAGCATCAACGCATCAAAGGAACTGATCAGACAAGTAGTGTCATAGTGCCAGTTCATCCAACAGATATAATGTGTATCTGAGATTAGAAGGTTGTAGCCTTCACCACTTGATAAGTGAGCTCTAGGATAGTGTGTCCCCACCCCTAATAGGGTTATTGTAAAAGACTCCTAACATGGTTCGACCCTTGACCAAGTCACTGTACTAAAAATATTGTAAAGAGAACTCCTAACAGGGTTAAGGATCTTCTAACAAGGATCATAAAACACCAGTGCAGATTATTAGTGGGTATCAATTCCCACCGGGCTTTTTACCTATTTGGGTTTCCCTATAACCATATTGGTGTTATGTATTGTGTTCATGCATCTTGATTATATTAATGATACTTAAGCATTCAAGTTAATTTTCAAGAGTAAAGTAAAAAGTTAAAATATAGTGAACACCGATTCACCCCCCCCTCTTAGTGTTCCCATTCCTAACAAAATATCCCTATGTGTGACTATGGTGATGGAGTGTGCTGCGTGTTGAGGACGTCACACACAGACACTAATCTAGAGCATAAACTTTGGACTTGCATAAATAAGAAAAAAGTTATTAATTACACTATATTTAATATTTACAAAGAATAAATATTAATCATTATAACAATACTAACTTATATTTATATTGTAGGATGGCGGTGGATGTGACTACTTTCGGTGGTCCGATGACACCCCATCTCTATCTACATCATCTGCACCATCTACACATATACCTTTTGTGGATGATGAGTGCAAGTCTTGCAAGGTGCTCGAGACAACTATTGCCACCCAAAGTGCGTCAATGGCAAAAGCAGAGGCTACCTATAAAGCCGATGTCATGTTTCTACGATGTTTTCTTATATATATATATATATATACTGTGATGTGGACTATAAGATTTGTTTATATTTTGATGTGATATCAAGCAATTCAATGATGATTTTCTTGTTATTTTTTTGTTTATGATAATCTATAAAATTATAAAAAAGTTAAGTTTACTATTCAAAATAGAAGTGAAAAAAAAACTTAAATTTTAAACAATTAATCTTGTTTATGATTTACTATATAAAAATATAAATTTATAAAATAAAATATAAATAAAAAAATGGACAAAATAATTAAAACATTAAATTAAACATTATTCAATAATTAAAAAAACTTAATTTTTTTTTTGTCAACTTCTAATTTCAATTCGAAATGTAGAACCAAACATAGAAATGGATAATCTAATTCCAATTCCAATTTGAAATTGTAGAACCAAACACAAAAATAGGAATTTCTTAGTTCTAATTCTAATTTTGAAATTGGCAACCAAACACAGAAGATGGATTGTCTTAGCTTCCAAATATACAAAAATGGAATTTCAAAACCTTATTATAAGATAATTAGATTTTGAGTCAAATTCTAATTCCTCAACCAAACGGGACCTTAAGAAATTTTTCGTACAGAGAGCAAAAATATTACACTCAGCCTACTTTTGATCATCCCAGTATGGCCTTTGCATTGGTTATTTCAAATATTCTACGTTGCAAAAATATGATACTTGCAAAGCATTTTAATTCTGCGAGCGATCTTGAAATTATAGAGTTTGGGTTTGGAGAGGGACAAAACAATAACAACAAGAAGGATATGTTGGAGCTTTTCTGCAAATATAAATCATAGATCTTCACCAAAATCGTCCTTGCCAATATAGAATAAGAGATTAGAGTTTGTAGATAATAATTTGATAAAGGTTTTATGATGGTAAAGTGCTCAAGTGGTCAGATGGACCGAGGAGGTGGACTGCCTGGGTGTGATCAGTCGTGCTGTTATTTTTTGATTAGTCAAATTATGTTATATTTTATGTTTGCCCTATTCAGGATCCAGTGATACATATATTTATGTATATGTAATTGATTGTCACAAGCTTTTGTGAACTTTACTCCCTAAATGGAGAAACTATGATCACATCCTAAACTGCTACGATGTAATTTTTGCTGTTTACAATTTATACTTAATAGAAAAAAAAAATTGTTGAAAGGTATTACAAGCTTTCAAATTTTTGAGAAAAATAAAATTGACAGGTGAAAGGAAAGTTTCCACATGAAGTGCAATAGTGGCAGGTACATTGTGGAGTATTACGTGATTGAGAATACTTTAGAAAATAAGCTTGCAGATATTAAGTTTTGAAGAAATATGATTGCATGAAATCAATGATAATAAAACACTCATGGAAAATCTCAGATTCTAGGGATTCATTTGAGGCATAATCTAAAATACGAGATTTTGAAATACTTTCACAAGAGATAACATGAAGATAATCATTTTCTGGTAAAGATAAAGTGGAAGCATTAAAGGTATTCGTTTAAAGAAAAAAGAGAAAAATCAAGAGAGGGATATTACCGAACAAGAAAATGATAAAATTTATTTAAGTTCCTATTTAAAAGGAAATAAAAATAAGGGTAATATAAGTATTTACATTTCACTTAGGTTAATATAGCTTCCTTGAGAATTAAAAAGGGGAATTATGATTTAGTTTATAGTAAAAACTTTTTGTGTAGAGGCAAGACATTTTCACCAAATTTTGTAACTGAGTAAAGTTGAATATAAAGTGTAACATATAAAATGGTGAGCAATGCTAGGATAGACCACTCACCAAGTTATAGGTTACTATAGGAAGATCCAAAATAGTGTAACAAGGGAAATTTGATTGGCACAAGATAGGATGCCAATTCGTAATCTTCACAATGTAGGGCTTTCAATTGGTCCTCCTTTCCCTAAGAGAAGGAATAAAAAATGATATGCAAAGGAGTATATGATCTATGAAAGTAGATGCAAGAGATGGAAGTAGGAATGTGTGCACCTGAAAATAAGAGAAGAAGAATGTGTTTGGAGGTTGAGTTTTTGATTGAAAGAGTCTTGAAATGACCTAATTTATAAATTTGGAAGACTACAACCTTCAACTCTACAAGCTACAACTTTCTATTTTGTTTTGGGAATAGGTCAAAACTAGTTTGACCTAGGTATAGGTCAAAATTTATACCTTTACCTAAAACTATCAAAATCATAATTAGAAAGATGGAGTTGGAAAGGTTTTTGGATTGGATTCTTGGATTTCAAGATGTATCCATGTTCTTAAACTTGCACCTACACATAAGTGAGAAGGTGAAATTGTAATGGGGATGAGCTTTCTTTGGTCAAGCATATGTTTAGGAATTAACCTTGAAATGCAAGTGAAATTGCATGAGGAAATGTAATCTAGATCTAACACATAAACTACCTTATACCTCAATGATGCATTGCTGATTTGAAGATGATCATAAGTGTTGATGCAATAGCTTGGACTCTACAAAAACCCAATAGGAAATCATGAAACCAAACCCTTTAATGATGAATATTGTAGCTTTCCATAATGTTGGATTGAATATGAAAGAGAGGAAGAAGACTTGAATGGATGAATGTAGATCTCCTCCCTTGATTGTAAACTCCTTTTCTAGGCCTCCAATGGGAGGAAGAAGCTAGATATATGGAAGGAAATGCCTTAGATGTATGATGGAAATGATGGATTTGAAGACTTGAAATTCTTGAATGGCTTCCTTGAACTTGTATTCTTGATGGGCTTGAACACTTGATGATGGATGCCTTCAATGGATGGATACTTGCTTGCTTGAAACTCCTTGAATGCACAATAGCTTGCTTGAAGATGAGATGTATCTTGTGAATGTCTCTTGATCTTAAAATGTAGTTGTAAAAATAAGAGGGAGAGACCTCCTTTTATAGTGATTTCAGACTCCAAATTTATGAAAGATGATTGTGCTAGGTAGGAAAATGAAAACATCTTGCATCGGGCCTGAAACCCACCGAAATTTGACCCCCAAGGTATAAGTCAAAATAGGTTCAACCTATACCTGGTATAGGTCGAAATAGGTTCAATCCATACTTGGAAAGTGTACATTTTGGGGTTTGGTTGTGAGATTTTAGAGGTGTTAAGTGGTTCAGGGAGAAACAAAAAGAAAAGCGGGAAAATCAAGCATAAATGCATCCAAATCTTGAAATTACCAAAATGGGGCCTAATAAGTCCTAGAGGGAAAAAAATTTATGTAAATGGATGGATATTTAGGAAATACGCATAAAAATTATATCTATTCTCAATATTTGAACAAATAATATTGATTTGGAGGATACAAAAGGGCTAGAAGAACATGAAATTAATGTGGGAACCCATAAATGCTAAAATGGAGCTGAAAATGAGCACCTAACAAGGGTGTTTCATTTTTAAGAAAATACATTTAGCCCCCATTTTAGAAGGAGTATGAGTCCACCTCATGTTCTTAGTAAATTAGAAGAGAGAGAAAGATGAAGATCATGGGAAAACTACAAAGAGATAAGACATCACTAAGTTCAAGGACACAAGTCCCCAAACTAAGAATCTTAATTCATACATCCATATACAAGGACAAAGAAAAGAACAACCAATGCCTAGTTCTTATTAAGATTCCAAGTTAGAAAGTTGAAGAGACCTTGCTAAAGAAAATGTCTCAACCACTAATATTATACTCAAAATTCTATTGCAAGAGCACAAGTGATCAGTTGAAGAGAGCGAGAATATACATCAAGGATATGATAAGACTCCATTATCCAATCCAATAGAAAAGTGTGTTATGCTATGGAACCATGGAGGAGAGGTCAAGAAAATCATGGATGAAATAGGATAGGAAATTATGTTTCATTTAGGTGATCCATGAGAAAGAGAGAAGAGAGAGTAAGGAGAATTGGTAGTCTAGAAAATTATGTTATGCTAGTCAACTCTACCTTGATAGGTTTGCACCTACTAGCGGCTTGAAATATCTATGTGTGCACCTTATGAATGGACATAGATACACTAAGATTTTTGTATATGTGCACCTCCTAGATGGATACAGATCCATTATATCCATGAAGATTGGTTTTTATATGTACACCCCATGAATGGATACAGATCTATTGTATCCATGAGGAATGGTTGTATGTATATGCCAAGATAGATCAAATGGTCTAGAAAATTATGTTATGCTAGTCAACCAAATCCTAAATACACGAAAAGGGAGAGTGACTGGCCCTAGAAAATTGTGTTATGCTAGTGTAATCTTTTCAAAAATATGAAAGGAGAGTGATATGCCCCTAGAAAATTGTGTTATGCTAGTGTAGTCTACTTGTAATGCTTAAAGTGAATACAATATATGCAATACAGAGGCCATTTATGCCCCCCCTTAAGATGACAAAATAAGTACTATTTTTTGATCTTAAAGAAAAGAAGAACAAGGATGAAACACTTTTAACACCAATATCTACAAGCAACACCTAGTTCAAACCAAAGAGGTCACAACTCCTATGAGGTCATGGAAATGATGAATGCCAAGAGATACCATGCAAGAAATGTAAAATTGGATCTTTGTGAAGGATGACACACTTTGTAGCCTCCAAGGTAATGTATTTATCTTACATAGAAACCCAATTCCAAATAATTAAGAAGGTTATGATAAATGATGCATATCCTTAAGGGTAAGTGCACCAAGATGGTGAACAAAAAAGACGGTATAAGTGGCCACTTTTTTTCTTAAATCAAGGAAACTTGAACTTCATAGAGAGATTTGAGGGTTATGAACTCAAAACTAGGAGTTGTGTAAAGAATAAGAATTGTAGTACTCTTAATCTAGTTTCTAAAATACTAAAGTTTTTAAAAAATAGATAAGATTAAGAGGGTCAAACCTCTCGCGCATGAAAAATTGTTCCTTATTTTTTCAGAAAAAAATAACATAGCTATTTTCGTGCACTTCACAAACTCTATAGTTAGATTTAGTATTTTGCAAAACCCTTTGGTAGGATGATAGGTAAGAGTGATATCTAGAAGTTATGTATTTTTTTTGTAATTTTCTATTCATTATTTTATTTTTTATGATTTTTTGAAGTGGCTGCAACTTGAAAATTTGGTACCTGTTCATGCACCGTGCATAACTTGCATGAAAATAATCCAAATTGCAAACTTTTTTTTGAAAGTGTATAGATTCTAGTGTAGAACCGTAATATGTAATTTATTTTGAATTTGGTCAAGTATATCAAAAGTTATTAAAAAAATGGTAGACATATGTCTATGAAGACTACGAAGACATTGGTAAAGAAAATTAAAGTTTACTATGCTAATGTTGTCCAAAAATAGAAAAATTTATATGGCCAAAAAGATTAGAAGATGCATGAGATGATGATAGTAATTTTAGAGATACCTGCTTGATCATTTGTAAAGCTGATGATGACAAAGTCAACAAATCATGTTGAAAGAAGAAAAAATGTGTAAATGGACAAAATTAGAGGGAAAATGGACTTGCAAGCCTTAGGGTCGTATTCCAAACCTTTTACCAAGCCATAACCCATACGGATTATGGTGTACAAAATAACCCGCTCGGGTTTTGGAAACCAAAAATCATAATTTCAAGTTCTACATAACCCATACGGGTTATGAAGACATAAAACAACATTTTTAGTTTCACATAGCCCGTACGGGTTATGAAGACATTAAAAAAAAGCTTGTAAATGTGTAATACAATACACATTTGTATAGATTTACATATATGATATGTTTCTATGTAGGTATATATACATATCTATAATTATATATACATCTTTCTCTCTTGCTCTCTCTCTCTCTCTCATATCGTAGACCTCGTGAGAGGTATCAGATAACCGTCATTTGTTAAAGGATTGTGTTTCTGAGGCCTACAATAACCTCTCTCCATTTTGGGAGATTCTTTTTTTTTTGAATTTGGCATGAAAATTTCGCTTGATGCTAAAACTTGCAGTAAGGCTCACTTGAAATTTGCACCACTGGGTTTCTTCCAAACCGTTCATCCTGGCACCGAACGGTCTGCGCTATCAGCTCTCGTTGGGCGGGTAAATGCTAGTGAAAAAAAGGAAGAAGATCCATTAAACATGGGTACCAATCAGAATATAATTGGTGATGCAAAAATAAAGACACCTATAGATTGTAAAAAAACAAGTATTAGAAATGGAGAACATTGGTGCAACTAATAAGCAAGAGCAAGAGAAATACGTAAATGCCATGGAGAAGAAAAATAAGGAAACAATATCTATGGATGAAGATGATATACTGATTAAGGGATAGATATACTTGAGCACTATGAGCCCTGAAGGAATGATTAAATTTGCAATGGAAGTCAAGATGAAAGCCAAGAAGGATAAGCTAAAGTAGGAAGCACAAGTAGTGCTAATGGCAAGAGATATATTTTTGGATTTAATGCCTGAAGTTACATATGATGACAAGGCTACTCCAATGGATAAATTGGTACATTTAGTCATTGCCACTGGTGAAGAGATGAGAAGTTTAGATAATGTTTCTACTAAAGGAGTAGAAAAGGAAAATGTAAAGAAGAGATTAGAAAAGATAGTACATTCCATTGTCAAATACAAGAACACTCTCACATTGGCTATGAACTAAGTGAAGGATGCACTTCAAGAAGGTGGTAATATTCTAAAGTCTATTTGTGACTTTCCTCACTTCTTGAAGGATATTGAAAGGAAAGGGAGTGAAGCTCAACTAAAGATGAGATTGTTGTCATTGTTCATATGGATCCTATTTGTGTGTCTGCAACTTCTTTTGGGGTTGAAGTTGGAAAGGTAAACCAAAGGCTGAAGACTTATAGGGAATAATAAGATGAAAGGATTGGAAGTTTGATGGAGCTACAAAGCTTACTGATTTCCAAAATGGATATCCTACATCATAGCGTTAAGGAAGAAGACCAAGCCTTAACACCCCCACCTTGTGTGCACTATTGATGGATTAGAGGAGCTTGCATTTTGGTTACATGGTTAGATACTCATCATGGATAATATAGAGTAGTCATGGGTTAATGATTGGAAAGTTTTGAAGACTAATTTCAATGATAGATTGAGTAGAATGTAATAGGTATATGCTACTCTATGATTTTGATTAATACAATTTTTCTTTTTGCATATCATTGTAACACCTTTGTCATTGTTGCAGAAGGGGAAGAGTAGTATAGGGAGGGTAGTATAAGGATAAATATTTTTGCTAAGATCATTAGGATGAAGGGGAATCTATGTGAGTTAGTGTATTGGGTATATGTTTGTTTGTGGAGATTGTTGATTGTTGGCACTTAGAAATGTTTTCTTTCTAAGTGTTGCCATCAATGCCAAAGGAGGAGATTGTTAGCATTTGATGAAGGTGATCCAAGTTTTGATCATATGGTTGTATTGTGGTGTTTTCATTGTTGGTAATATGATCTATTGAATGCATGAGATCACTTTTATCTATGGTGTTGAAGGATTTACTTGAAGAATCAACTAAGTGTTCAGTCAACTGAAAAGAAGACAATATGGAAGGTACATACGACTAGATTTAGAGTTGGAGATTGAGTTAGGATGTGTGGTTGGGAAGATAACATCTATAGAGATATATTTAACTACATCTATGACCACATCAATTAGATTGAATAAAATAATGAGTTATTGAGGATTGAAGCAGCATTGGCAGTAAGAACAAGAGACATGCAGCGTGACTTTGACGAAATCAACCAAATGATCAATTTAGAGTTAGTAAATGTTTTATTTACAACTTGTTTAATGATGTGTTGAATTTATTGGGTTGAAAAAAACATCTTGGCATGATTTTATTTGATTTTTATGTCAGTGCGTAAAACATTTTTTGGCAATGGCCGACTTGAAAAAAATGTTTTATAAAAGAAGGTTGAACTCAAGTTTTAGGGTATGATGTGATGACATAATAGGTGGTTATGATTGTGAAAAGATGAAGAAATGAGATTTGGATGTTTATTTGGTGTTGTGATCAAAATTGAAGTGGATATGTCAGACAACAAGTGCCATAATCATATCATTCATTCGTGGGTCTATATCAAGGAAAACCCTAATACATTTGCAAGTAAAATCCTTTAACAAGGTCACTCCTAATAGAGTGAGTAGGATATTTAAAAGGATCTAAAGTAAAAATCCTATAACAAGGTGAATCTTAAAAGGAGTTTGAAATCCCTTAGCCGGGGGCAGTCTATAACAAGATTTTTGTGGCTTCCAATAAGGCTATAAATACTCTTAACTGGGTATAACCTCATAAGGGTTTTTGTAATAGTTCCTATAGTACCCCTACCCCTAGTCCGATTTTATAAATGTTATGATTACTTTAGGATGATAGATTATATGTTAGGAAATTATTGATGCTTATGTTTTTACTGACCCCATACTTGCATGTGTATGGTTGATGTGCTTGTTTTATATTTCTATTTGACGTGCTTGATGTGGTTGAGGGATGGAGTCGTAGTTACTTTCTTGCAAGATCCACATGATCGGCCGATCCCCACCATTGTCTATTATATATTTATATATGTTTGTACATGTAGGAGTTGTATGTAGGTTCGCAGGTACCGGGCATCGTCTTCCCTGAATTGTCAGGATGAGCGTGCCCTATCGCAATGTCTCAAATGGTAAGAGAGGGGAGATAACACGGATCCAAAACCCTATCCTAAGCCTATTTATCCTAAGTGTTGGATAAGTATCTATTGACTATCCTACCCGAATTTGTCAGGAGACAAAGTTCGTGGATCCCTTCTCTGAGTTTGTATGTTTATTTGATGATCCTGATTTATTGCTGTTTGAATATGTGATTTTCTTTAGTTGTGGAAATTATTATTATATTGGAAAAATAATATCAAATTTATTTCCTATATTTTTTTTATGATTATTAATTAATTAAAAATCAAATATTAGGATATTTGGTTTTAATTAATTAATTATGTGAAAATAAGATTTATATTGTCCATTAGATATTAAATTATTAAATTGCATGTTTTAATTGTGTTTGGAATATTGAATTATTTAATAATAGTATTTAATAACAACATGTGCTTTTTTGAGTTTGAATGTGATTTGTTTGAAAAAAAGAGACAACTTGTCTTTAGGAGTCTAAGTTGAGTTGTGCACAATTAAATATATATTTTAATTATTAATTAGTATTTTCTTTCAACCCAAGAGTGTGAGTTTGATTAGGAGTTGATTTGTGAGTCATTTAGGGATTGCATGAATGGTGAAGTTGAATCCCTAATAGGGGGAATTAGCATTAATTTGGATTCAATTAGGTTGTTGGAGATTGGTGGAAGGAGATTTTGGAGAATTTGAGACATTTTTGTGTTCTTGAGCTTTTGTGTGTGTGCTTGAGATTCTGGGTGAGGATTGTTTGCATTTGGATTTGGACTTTGCATATATTGTGATTCAGATCTGCAGGATTGAGCTCTTCTGTTGTTAAATCTGGAAGTTTCAGCATTCTACAGGCTTTCTTTTCAGTTTCTGGCATTGGAATTGAGGTAGGGGTTTGAAGGAACTTTCTTGTGATTTCATCTGTAGAACTTTCAGTAATTTTCTATGTTTGATTTGGTTTATAGTTTTAGATCTATATCTATTTATGCTTTCAATTTGGGGGTTTAGAAAACTCATAGATTTGCTATTTCATATTTTTATATATACTTGGCATAGTAGGGTTATGTTGTTGAAATTTGGAGAGAAAATACATCCTAGAACTTCTAGAAAATTATAAATTAATCTTGATATAGTTTGTACTATAGTGTGGTTAAATTAAATTAATGGGTTGTTGACAAAAACCCAATTTGAGTGAAAAATCATCATTTTGGGAAAAATATATATACTCTGTTAAAAAAACACAGTTAGAATAAATTTACACTAGTAAAAGATAAAATGGAATAAGCCAAAGAATAAACAAATGGATAAAAGCCTATTAGATTTGAAAGACACGCTATTGCATTATAAAAGTCAAAATTGAAATGTTCCATTTTTGGAAAAATTCTCTTCTGTACTTGGTTTCCATTTTTAAAAATAAGCCTGTCCCTGTCAAAAAAAAATACAAAACAAAATAAAAGTATTAGTTTTATATAAAAAAAATACTAAATCGAATATTAAAAAGTGGGTTTGTAAATTAAATGTTTTAAGCTATTGCATTATAAAAGTCAAAATTGAAATGGTCCATTTCTAGAAAAATTCTCTTCTGTACTTAGTTTCCATTTTCAGAAATAAGCTTGTCCCTGTCAAAAAAAAATACAAAACAAAATAAAAGTATTAGTTTTATATAAAAAAAATACTAAATCGAATATTAAAAAGTGGGTTTGTAAATTAAATGTTTTTGAGAGATTTGAAATGTTTTAAAAATTTCGTATGGGAAAATATATTAAAAAATTATAATTTAAAAAAAAAATTGAGTTGGGCAGGGGCCACCACACCCCCCACCCCACGGCACCCAAGTACCGTGTTGCAGACACGGTACCCATGGTACCGTGTTGCAGGTCGTGCCTGCAGCACGACCATTGCCGTGGGTCTTCCTCCTTACGGAGGTAAGACAAGTGGGGAGCAGGCCCACTTGCCCCCCCCACGTAAACCCATATGCGATTTGATTTTTGTTTTTATATTTGTTGATAAATTCGTTAGTACTTTTAATAATTATTTTTATTAATAAATTTTTATTTATATTAATAATCTTTATTAATAACTGTTATTTATAACTTTTATTAATAATTTTTATTTGTATTAATAATTTTTATTGATAATTTTATTTATATTAATAATTATTGTTTTATAATAGTAATCTTTGGATGTTGGTTTTAATTTATTAGATGGATATTTTTAATTCATATGGGAAAAATTTAATAGTTTTAATTATTGTATATATTTATATTTTGTTTGGAGTTAAGGTAACTTCAAGAGGACATTGTTGTTGTAACTAAATGAAATGCTAGGGTTCATTATTTGATCTGGAAATTTGATTTACTTAACCAATTGTAGAGTCGAACCGACATTTAATTGGTCATAGTTTGTGTGATTAATGATGGCTATTTATTTGATTTAACGAGATATTTTTAGTAAATGATTAATCAATGCAATTTTCAGTTTGTTTCTAAACTATATATTATATTGTTCTTAATGACTGCTTATCATGTTCCTACCTTATGACTTGATTTCAGATGTTATGTTTTATTTTTAGTAAATGTTTTATTTTTGGGGGATATGTATCCTTATTTGTTCGTAGGCTTTCCAGAGTAAGCCTAATCTTAGAAGGGGTGGATGTAGTACCCCTACCCCTAGTCCAATTTTATAAATGTTATGATTACTTTAGGATGATAGATTATATGTTAGGAAATTATTGATGCTTATATTTTTACTGACCCCATACTTGCATGTGTATGGTTGATGTGCTTATTTTATATTTCTGTTTGATGTGCTTGATGTGGTTGAGGGATGGAGTCGTAGTTACTTGCTTGCGAGATCCACATGATCGGCCGATCCCCACCATTGTCTGTTATATATTTATATATGTTTGTACATGCGGGTGTTGTATGCAAGTTTGCAGGTATCGGACATCATCTTCCCTGAATTGTCAGGATGAGCGTGCCTTGTCACAATGTCTCAAATGGTAAGAGAGGGGAGATAAAACTGATCCAAAACTCTGTCCTAAGCCTATTTATTCTAAGTGTTGGATAAGTATCTGTTGACTACCCTACCCAAATTTGTCAAGAGACAAAGTTCATGGATCCCTTCTCTGAGTTTGTATGTTTATTTGATGATCCTGATTTATTGCTGTTTGAATATGTGATTTTCTTTAGTTGTAAAAATTAATATTATATTGGAAAAATAATATCAAATTTATTTCCTATGTTTTTTTTATGATTATTAATTAATTAAAAATCAAATATTAGGATATTTGGTTTTAATTAATTAATTATGTGAAAATAGGATTTATATTGTCCATTAGATATTAAATTATTAAATTGCATGTTTTAATTGTGTTTGGAATATTAAATTATTTAATAATAGTATTTAATAATAACATGTGCTTTTTTGAGTTTGAATGTGATTTATTTGAAAAAAAGAGACAACTTGTCTTTAGGAGTCTAAGTTGAGTTGTGCACAATTCAATATATTTTTTAATTATTAATTAGTATTTTCTTTCAACTCAAGAGTGTGAGTTTGATTAGGAGTTGATTTGTGAGTCATCTAGGGATTGCATGAATGGTGGAGTTGAATCCCTAATAGGGGGAATTAGCATTCATTTGGATTCAATCATGTTGTTGGAGATTGGTGGAAGGAGATTTTAGAGAATTTGAGGCATTTTTGTGTTCTTGAGCTTTTGTATGTGTGCTTAAGATTCTGGGTGAGGATTGTTTGCATCTGGATTTGGGCTTTGCATATACTGTGATTCAGATATGCAAGATTGAACTCATCTATTGTTAGATCTGAAAGTTTCAGCATTCTACAGGCTTTCTTTTCAGTTTCTGGCATTGGAATTGACATAGGGGTTTGAAGGAACTTTTTTGTGATTTCATTTGTAGAACTTTCAGTAATTTTCTATGTTGATTTGGTTTATAGTTTTAGATCTGTGTCTATTTATGCTTTCAATTTGGGGGTTTAGAAAACTCATAGATTTGCTATTTCATATTTTTATATATACTTGACATAGTAGGGTTATGTTGTCAAAATTTGGAGAGAAAATACATCCTAGAACTCTTAGAAAATGATAAATTAATCTTGATATAGTTTGTACTATAGTGTGGTTAAATTAAATTAGTGGATTGTTGACAAAAACCCAATTTGAGTGAAAAATCATCATTCCGGGAAAAATATATATACTCTATTAAAAAAATACAGTTAGAATAAATTTACACCAGTAAAAGACAAAATGGAATAAGCTAAGGAATAAACAAATGGATAAAAGCTTATTAGATTTGAAAGACACGCTATTGCATTATAAAAGTCAAAATTGAAATGTTCCATTTCTGAAAAAATTCTCTTCTGTACTTGGTTTCCATTTTCGAAAATAAGCCTGTCCCAGTAAAAAAAAAATACAAAACAAAATAAAAGTATTAGTTTTATATAAAAAAAATACTAAATCGAATATTAAAAAGTGGGTTTGTAAATTAAATATTTTTGAGAGATTTGAAATGTTTTAAAAATTTCATATGGGAAAATATATTAAAAAATTATAATATAAAAAAAAAATTGAGTTAGGGTGAGGGCCACCACACCCCCACACCACGGTACCCAAGTACCATGCTGTAGACACGGTACCCATGGTACCGTGTTGCAGGTTGTGCCTGCAACACGACCATTGCCGTGGGTCTTCCTCCTTACGAAGGTAAGACAAGTGGGGAGCAGGCCCACTTGCCCCCCCCCACGTAAACCCATATGTGATTTGATTTTTGTTTTTATATTTGTTGATAAATTCATTAGTACTTTTAATAATTATTTTTATTAATAAATTTTTATTTATATTAATAATCTTTATTAATAATTGTTATTTATAACTTTTATTTGTATTAATAATTTTTATTGATAATTTTATTTATATTAATAATTGTTGTTTTATAATAGTAATCTTTGGATGTTGGTTTTAATTTATTTGATGAATATTTTTAATTCATATGGGAAAAAATTAATAGTTTTAATTATTGTATATATTTATATTTTGTTTGGAGTTAAGGTAACTTCAAGAGGATATTGCTGTTGTAACTAAATGAAATGCTAGGGTTCATTATTTGATCTAGAAATTTGATTTACTTAACCAATTGTAGAGTCGAATCAACATTTAATTGGTCATAGTTTGTGTGATTAATGATGGCTATTTATTTGATTTAATGAGATATTTTTTGTTATTCTGTTGGATGTGGTAAATCTATAGACAACAAGTAGATCACTTTCTAGGTATTTTGATACGTAGTTTAATTGGAAATTAACATGCACTTTTCTACTGAAATTGGGTGTTTTTGCTCTACTGAATTTATGGAACATAAATAGGGAATGCTCTTTTAATTATTGTATTATCTTAATGATTATGATGAGTGTCTTATAGTGATTAATGTATTCCCATTTTAGAATTCAATTTTGATGAGTATGCAGTGTAAATGATTATGACTCAGTTTCAGATCTTTATGGCACAAGTGTTGTTTTCCTTGTTCCTATAGTGTCTTCATTTGCGTTATGGGTTATCGGGTAATAGAAGACCTAGGGGGAAAAATAGAGGCTTGGGTATGAGTTGGTTGTGACATGGTTTCTGTATTTTATTTGATGTGTGTGTGTATTCTGATTATCATCCCTGTCTTGACCATTTGGGCTCATGTTGTATTGAGTTTTACTTCATATTCTATAAAGGAGAATATGGTATTGAATTTTATGTCTGATCCATGGGATCATGTGTATATATTCTTTTGTGAATACTTTGAGAATGTTTTGTGACTTTATGGTTATGTGAGAACCAGTGTGTTCCTATTATTTTGTGGAGTAGTCTTGAGGGACATTATTATCATCTTGTGATCTATGTGAGATCTGTGAGCCTACGGTAGTTTACCTAGATATGTAGTAGGAGGTGGCTTGCAATAAGTGCCGTGGGCCACAAGTGGCTGCCGGGATCATTTATTGTTAAGTATCTTAATCAAGTGATAACATAATATAACATTGAGAGATTTTAAAATGTACCTAACAAGATAAGTTTCCTCACCCTTGCTTAGTGCTAGTACAGACTAAGGTGGGAATGGAGAAGATGACTAACCCCCTTTAAAAGGGATGAGTTGGCATAGTCGATGGCTTCGTCAGTATGAGAGGTCATTGACACCATGTAAGGTCACTTGGGTGCCGGGATCCAGCAAGATTACCAGGACAAAACTCAAGGGTTAGACGTACATAATGACACCTTCCTATGCATAGTCTAGTTATCCTACATGTGTCGGTTGCCTCTAGAATAGTGAGTCAGTCATGACATTATTACTTTTCACCTTGAGTTAGAGAGCTTTCAGGATCCTTTCCTTTGCTTGTTCTATTTTGTTTGTTATCTGAGTGGGATCTGTTGTTATCTCCTCAACACGGTGGGAGTAGACCATTTAGGTTCACAAGGTTGGGTGGTAGTGATTCTTTTACCATTTGAGATTCTGACGTTCGTGTACTAGTGCTGGATGATCCTTGTAGCAGTTGTTCCTTATTGATCTTCATTGTTGGACTTGTACTCTTCTTCTTCTTTGCGACCCTATATCTTTGTATCAGTTCTTTAGCGTTATCATGTGTACTTATTTTTGGTTATTGTATTACATGCCCCGCAACATGTGCAGTGGATGTAGATTTATGGATACCTTATGGTACCAATTATATTTATGTCATCTTCTATGTGATGTTGTTTTATTCTTCATTTGTTTATATGAGTTTTGTAATTGTACCTAATCTAAATTAATTAATTAATGTTAAAGTAATATTCGTCAAGGAACCCTTGAGAGTTGTAACTTGTGTTGGTTATTATATTATTGTGAGTAAATGGTAATTTCTTCCGCATTGATGTTTATCTTGTATGTTAATTGTTTAAAAAAAAATTTATTCTGCAAACTTAGCTGCATGTTTAGGTTAAGTTCTCTTGGGTTCCCTAGCGGGGCATTACAGTTCCTAACAGGGAATATTTTAGTGGTGCATTAGTGAAATTTGTGAGCATCATTCCCACATGTGGTTTTATCCCTCTAATAAGGGTTTCTATAGGAAAATTCTTGTGTCTTCTATTCATTGTGTGTGAATGTTTTATTTTCTATGCTTCTATGTTATATTATCATTTTCATGTTGGATTTTGTATAAGATTATTGTTAAAAGTTTCATTCACCCCCCCTTCTTAGTTCCTTATAATATTAACAAGTTAAAATGCCTAATACCCAACCCTAATCCTCTTTTGACCCCATGCTCTAGAGACTAGTTAATGATGTTATTGCAATCAAGAGGAAATTACCAAACACTAATGCATCATATCAACAACCTTCTCAAGATATTTATAGAAGAAATCCCAACCAACCAGTCAATACTAGTAGTAGAGCATTGAAAATACCACCTACACAAAAAATAATTGCAATGGAACCTCCACATGGGAAAGGCAATATGTGTATTTTCCATTAGACCAACTATTATGATGGAATTTATTTTCCAAAGATGTCATGTTATCTACATATAAATACTAAAAATGAAATTGTAGAGGAGATTGTGGAAGACGAAAGGATTCCCAAATAGCCTGGTGACTCTTTAGCCCTCTTCCTCGAGTATGAATTAGAATTAGAAAGAGGGGTGATATTTTAGTTACTTTGGAGGATCCTTCATGTGCCGTCCTAACTAGAAATCAATGCAACCTCAAATTTATTTTAAATGTAGCATCTTCTGAGGTATTGAGAAAAGGTAAAAACCCTCTTTCTTAAACTCCTAGCAGTGGCTCAAAAGTTCAAAGTTCAAGGGTTCCGGGAGTCTAGTTATTAAAGAAATATGAAACTGACACTTCTTTTGATATTGTTAAGTTTTTAAAATCATCAAGAATTCAAATCTCCCCTGCTGAATATCTTAAATTAAATCCCAAGGAACTAGATAAACTAATAAAATATGTCAAGGGTGATAGTCCTCAGCCAAAATATATTAATAAACAATTGATTAATGCTCAATCTTTAGATGTTGAACCAAATGCTTCATCAATTGAACCACCTACTTATGAACCTAAATTGAATGCTAGTACATTTAATGATTCTCCTCATTCTTGTGACCTAAAGCATGATCCATTCTATGTGTCCTTTCCAGCTATGACATGATACTATGAAGAACCTTTTGCAAATATTTAGGTGGATAAATTAAACTAGACTAGTCCCAAGTGACAATCCTAGTAGGAGACCAAAAGGTGGTGTTGCATCCTGAGACTAAATCTAAGTTCATTGTATTTCCTTTTGACAACCCTAGGTCTCAAATTTTGTATCAAGAGTGTGATGTTTGCTACATGATTTTCTCTGGAGACCAAGAAGAAAAACTAGAACTTTAACTTGACTTCTCTAAAAGTCTTTGGGTGATGGAGTTTGATGATAGTTATTCATTGATAGGATCATGGGTAGAGGTAGTTATAATATCTTCTAAAGGTGAAAAGTTTTCCTTTTCCTTTAAATTAGAGTTTAATAATAACAACAACATGGAAGAGTATGAAGCTCTATTTCTGGGGCTAGAAGAGGCTAAGAAAAAAGGAATAAAATTATTAAAGGTGAAAGGTGACACTGAGCTGATTGTGAAGAAAGTAAGAAATGTATTCACTGTGAAAAATGAAAGATTAAAACACTATAAAAATAGAGTCTAGGATGAGATATAAGGTTTTGATGCATTTTCAATCAGATCCATTCCTAGAGACTTAAATATGAGAGACAATTAATTATCTATAGCTTCTCTTTTACTCCCTCACCCTGATTTCTAGAGGATACATACAAGGTAGAGTTGATTTATAGGCCTAGTGTCCCTGATAAATCTAAATTTTGGTAGGTCTTTGAAAATGAAAAATAAATTAAGAACTTTTTTAGAATGTAGAAATGTTTATGATGACTTTTTTTGAAGGTTATGAAACTGAATGCAATGAACTTTTTCCTGACCCAAGGGTGATCCAAGTAAGGATGTAATTCAATTAAAAGGAAAAAAAATTCTAAAGGGCTTGGTGTCTCTTGAACACTTATTTAATAGACATCAAAGATATGTTAAGGATGGGAATACTCCAATTTCTAGTAATCAAGGATATTATGAAAAGGTCAATATTGGGAATGAAGCTGACCCAAAGTTTATTAACTTAGGTAAATGTTGTGTACTTGTGGAGAAACACAGATTTGTTGAAATTTTAAAGAGCTATAAAGATGTTTTTTCTTGGTGCTATGATGACTTGAATTTTTTTAGAGAAGGATAGTTTCAACACCATATTCCTTTGAATCCTAAAGGAGCTCCTTTAGGGAAGAAACTTATAAAATATAACCCTAAGGTTGCAAATGCCATATTTAGATAAGTGAATAAGATGTTAAAATATAGAATAATACACCCCATCCACCACTCAACCTTGATAGTAAATATTGTTCTTGTGCACAAAAAGAATGGAGAGATTTGGATCTGTGTAGGATTTAGGAACCTGTATCAAGAAATCCTGAAGCATAATTATCCCCTACCCATCATGGATCATGTATTACAAATAGTTACAGGATCTAAAATGATGTCTATGTTAGGGTTTTTAGGATACAATTAGATCAGTGTAGCTGAAAAAGACCAACATAAAATTTCCTTCATCACTCACCATGAAACTTTTGCATACAATCGCATGCCATTTGGTATAATTAATGCTGGTGTGACATTCTAGAGAGAAATGAACCTATCCTTTGGTCATCTAAAGGATAAGATAATTGTTATTTACTTGGATGATTTGGCTATTTTCTCTAAGAGGAGAAATAATTATTTGAAAGATCTAAAAGTAGTCTTACAAAGATGTAGAGACCGTGACATATCTCTTAACCTGAAGAAGTCTATTTTATGTATAAAAAAAGGGAAGAAGTTTGGGCATCTGGTTTCAAAGGATGGTATCAAAATTGATCCAAAAAGAGTAAAAGCCATTCAGTAGTTGAGCCTACCATCCAATATAAGTGGAGTGAAGTCTTTTCTTGGGAAAGTAGATTTCCTCAGAGAGATTTGTGCTATATTTTTTGAAACCCCAAGACATATAGTAGGCTTGATGAGTGAGAAAAAAATGTCTAAATGGAGTGAAGATTCAAAGAAAGCCTTTGAAACTGTGAAAGAGAAAATTTCTCAAGCTTCCACTTTGATAAATCAATACTTTCGAAATGATTTTATTATCTATTGTTATGCCTCTGAACACATGATGTTTGACATCCTATTGTAGAAGAATGAACTAAATAAAGAAGTTCCTACATCCTTCATGCGCATACCACTTGAAAATCATGAACTGAATTACTCATTAGTAGAGAAACAAGATTTTTCTATTATTAAGGTTGTTAAACATTTTAGATATCATATATTACACTCTCATTCTATTGTTTGTGTACCTAACCCAGATGCAAAGAGTATTTTGAGTCAGCAGGATGTTGGAATGAACAATTGAGCGAGTCTCTAAAATTAAATAATTTGACCTAGACATCAAGCCAACAAAGTTGGTCCATGGTCAAGGGTTGTTTCAGGTAATAGAAAAGAACAAGAAAAGGGGTGAAGAATTACCAACAATTTTATTAGTAATTTTGGAGGACCCATGGTTCATGAACATATCACACTATCTAACCTTGAGGTAGAAAATGAGTCTAAGATTAAAAGAAGAAAAATACACAGTCTTTGATGATGTGTTATACAAAAGGGGTTTGGATGGAACATTCTTAAGATGTGTTAACAAAGAACAACACGAAAATCTATTGAGAACATTTCATAATGAAGCCTGTGAAGACCACTACTCATCAATAATTTTGGCTTTTAAAATCCTTAGAAATCGCTACTACTTACTTGGGATGTTTAGGGATGCATACAAGTGGGTGGAAAATTGTGAGAAATGTAAGTTATTCTCTAGCAAGCCACATTTGGCGGCGTTACCTTTGAGACTTGTTGTAGTAGAAGATCCCTTTAAAAAATGGGGTCTAGACTTTATTGGTCCACTTACTCCCCCTTCGAGCATAGGGCATACACAAATTATGAAGACCACTAGCTATTTTACAAAATGGGTAGAGGCTATCCTAGTAAAGAAGATGATTTTAGAGATGATTTGTAATTTCCTTAAAGAAAACATTTTGGTGGGTTTGGCATTTCTTAAAGGATTATATATAGCTAACAATGCTACCAATCTCTCCTCTTCAAAACTGGCTATATTTTGTTATGACCATGGTATCTTACTATCCCATTCATTAGATTATTATCCCTAGGAGAACAGATAGGTTGAGTCCAATTTTTTTTTAATATATATCATGAGGAAACTAGTAAATGATAATGCAAAGGATTGGCATAAAAGGCTTTATGAGGGTCTTTGGGTAGATAGAACAACACCTAAGAGAGAAATAGTTATGACACCTTTTGAGATGGTGTATGGAGTAGGAGAAAAATTTTCTTTTCCTTTGGAATTATCAATGACCAAATTACACAAGGTGACCGAGGAAGGATTTTTCTAAGATTCTATAGAGAAGAGAGTGATGTACCTTACTAAAATTGATGAGGAGATAAGTGAGATGGTAGATCATATCAAAACCCATCAGACTCATGTTAAAAATATTCTTGACCAAAAAACTAGGCTAAGGTAGTTCATGCACGAAGATAAAATTATGCTATGATGATAAAAGGAGGGATCCCATAGAAAATTTGACTCTTTCTCAAAAGGAGTGTTCAAAGTTCATCAGGTATTGAGCCCTAACTCATTTAAACTTGAGTATCTAGATGGAATAGTCCTTCCCCTATCCTATAATTGGCACAATCTTAAGCTTGATCAATTATAAAATAGGTGTTCCCTGCTATTGTATATAGTCCTAGTTTAGTAGTCGCGTGTGTGCTAGTTTTGTTGTATTTTTTTGGTGTGTCTCAGGTCTTTTCTTCTATGTGTCTTAGTATTTTTCATAATAAGAGATCCTAAGTTCATAGACTGGTCCTTCATAGTCCTGGTCCCCGATTAGAGCCAATTGTTACCCCCTATTTTTTCACATGTTAAATTATGCCCATAAAGAAAAAATAAGTTGTGTTGATCCTATCTTGGTCAATATTTATTCAAATCATTATTGTTTTATTATAAAGTCATTTTATTTTCTGGACTTTAAATACTAAGTGTCCTTTTGAACTATCAGCTTGAACATAGGTCAAAAGTTCAATTGTTCATTGGTTCAAAGTTCATCTCTAGTGTTTATATGTCTTGAGGCTTTGTTAAAATATTTTGATAGGCATAGGAAGTAGTCTCATCAGTGATCTAACTTGAACCTTTGAACCATTTCATAACGGTTCAAAAGTTCAAAGTTCAATGGTATGTTGGTCTAAAATTTTGTTTTGTGTCTTCATGTCTTATCTCTCTCGAGTCTTATTTGAAAATAAATGCGAAAGGTGTTAAGTGGCATCTGTGTGATGTTGAACTTGAAATTTGAACCTTTCTCATTCTAGTTCAAGGTTTAAAGTTCCCTATTTATTGAAGAAGGATTGTGGGAAGGTGGTAAATATAAGTGATTAATAATGGTCGCGAGAAAATGAATATTCTAGACATTTATGAAATTTCAAATGTTAAAAAGGGATTCCTTAATGAAAGATAATTATTATGTGATAAGGCCTTGTGCATAAATGACTTGTAATTAATGTGGGTGTCATATTTATATCTTTTCACAATCAATTTCACACGAACAAATTCGCTTTTGTGACATGTGAATCTATAATCTAGATTTTATGCCTTTAAATATATAATGTGAGTCGTTTCTTTAGTGTGAACCTAAAATTGCTAAAAGAAGAAGATGACACTGGAGGTAAATGTATTCTTTGTCTTAGAGTAGCAAGAATCTGATATCTATGATAGGTGATTTTGAAAATCCCTCTACCATCATTGTTCCTTTGTTTTTGAAGGCAGAAGATAGAATTTTCTGTGTTTCTTAGATCAATTCTTTATTTTGTTCTAGGAGTTTGTTAAAATCTAAAAGTAGTCACCATGAGGTTAGTTCTTCAAAATTTAGGGTGTACTTCTTATTTTGTAAGATCATTACCAGAGTTAGGAGACATGTCCCTAGCCCAAGCTGATTTAAAGGGATTTTTATAAAGAAACCAAAATCTTGAAGAGTCCTCAATGATGGAGAAAATTATGAAAAGTGGTTTGATAGAGGCAATCACATTCCCAATTGTTATAGCATGCCCATAGTTAGTTTTGGCATGAATGAGTTGGTATGACATAGAAAATAGATGTATCCAAACCTCAGATGGTGGTGTGTTGGTAAATATTGATAGGGAGACCATTATGGCAGCAATGAAAATTCTGTATAAAGAACCCTACAAGGACCAGACAATTTCCACTTCATACTCATTTTCTAAAAAGAAAGCCATATATAAGAGTGTAATTTCTAGACACTAGCTTTTAAAGGCATAGAAAGGAGGTTCAAGACTACCAAGACCTTTGACTAGGGAACACCTCATTAAGGAAATTAGAGATGTTGTAATTCTATAGAACAGAGCTGAAGGAAATTCACATCCTTTCTATTGGGAGGAGGGTGGTCCCACAATAGTGTGTCCCACTTTTTGGCCAACTTTGACATGGAGATCAACATTCTGAGAAAAAAATTCACTTTCAAACACATGTTGCCGCAAAACTATTAGGAATTTGAAGATGATGTAAACTAGAGTCTTTTAGAATTTTATTTCTAGTTTCTAAATATATTTAAAAAAAAAATTAAAATTCATTTTTCCTTCTCCTTTGAAAAGTGGTTTGTGTGAAAAACTGTGTTTTTAATGAGTTACTATCACTTGGATCAACATAATTTTTTTTTAAAATATGATAACAATGTAATTCTTTTGAGATTATATTTGTAACTTCAATATCTAAAGGATGCAATTGGTTTCATTCATTTTGGGTCAATATTTGAAAATTTATTAAGTTCTAGAGTGACATTAACTTTAATTTAGATAGAAGGTCACTTGGATCGCTCTAACTTGATTTGTGTATATTGAAATTCATTTTTTTTTTATAGAAAGGTAACACAAATACTCTTTTCCTACATATTTTTCATAATTGTTTTTTTGTAATTTACTATTTTTCCTGGAGTCTTGAAGAGACAGGTTGTTGAATGACCAAAGAACCTATGTTTAGTTAAAGTAATATTTAAAAGTGAGAATGAACTCAATATGTATTAAAATTATATTCATTAGAAAGATTTTTCTGAATAGCATCATACTACATAGATAGGTTTTTCAAATGGATTCATTTGATTTTCCAAAACATAAATTCGAAGTGATTTATTGTCATCATTTTAATAGGTGTGAAGGAGACTCCATTGTAGGTATGAATGAGGAGGATAGATGTTATATCAATGTTTTTTTAATCTAGGAGGCTTTGATCTAACCATTTGTAATTAATTCCTTCAAATGGAACCTCTCAAGGCTTAAATAATCATATTTTATTAAAAATGTGTTATTTCAGCAAAAATCAACATGTCTAAAAAAGTGGGACACACTATTGTGGGACCACCTAGGACTAGATGTATTTATTTATACAAGTCCTACTTGGAGGTAAAAAATACTTGGATTGGACTGAGTTAATTATTGTCAAATTGCATGAGGGTTTGAGTAATTATACTAGGAGTAGGGGATTTTATATGTCTTCTTATCTTTTCTATTGTATAGCATGTACAAGGAAACGGTAGGAACTTTACCATGAGATGTGGCTAGACAAGATGAAAATATATGAGTATCATCCACACGTGTAGCTACAAAAGTACTCATAAAACTTTAGAAGATTAAATGATGTTTTCATAGGTAGAATGGTTTACGATTTGAAAGGGAATGCTAATTGAAGAATATTAGATGAATCCATGCAGCTTGTGAGTATGTATGGAAGAGATTTTACTCAATTTCCAAAGTTTACTTATTAATATTGGTGGTTTTTGAGAGTGATCCTTTCAAGTTTCCCAGATATTCCTCAAATATCTATGTGTTGATTAAAATATGTATGAAACTAGCTCACATTGACAAGGAACTAAGAACAAAATGAAAATCAGGAGTGTCATTTCTGGTTGAATTAGGTTGCTACATTTGCAAGTCAGTTTTAGATGCCCTTAATTTAGAATTGGAGTTAAAGAGATTGAACCTGCAATGCTACACATCTAAACCCAAGTTTGATAATAGAGGATATTCTCAAGCTCACTTAAATTTAATTAAAGGGTTCACTCATATACCTCAACTAGAATATTATTGGGAAAATTGTAGTGATGAATTCAACGCGAGGAGAAGAATGTGTTCATGGTTCTACTTGAACCAGATAGTCACCATGAACTTGAAAATGAACCTCTCTGGGATTCATGATGATGATGAGAATTTTATAGATCCTAAGCTCAATGAGAAGGTCCAAAGGAAACTAATTCCATAAATTGACTAGGATAAAAATGAGGAGGATCAGATCCAAGCTAGAACTTTTCTCATGATTAGGAGGACTGAAAAATAGTTGATAGATTGGAGGGATTGAAAGATGATAGTCTGTGGTTCAGAAACCCCTACGAATGTAAATGTTAGTTCTATCCTACAGACCCCAATTGTCTCCACTGCTTAGTTTGTTGCTACTTGTATTGCAAGTAATGTGAAAGTGAACACTGAGAGTGCAGTAAATAAAAGATCAAAGGGGTTCACTTCAAATCAATCCTTGATTCTCACCACTCACTTTAGGAGAAGAAGCAAGAACAAGAAAATTTCAAACAACAAGGTATTTGTAGATTTGGATTTTGTTGAAGAGGTCCTTGAGATCATGGACAATCAAGATCCAAAGGTCCATGTGATGAAAATATTTAAGAAAAGAAGAAACAAGATGACACCTCAAACCCCTTGAGCACCATAGTTGTGTTGGATGCAACCACCACCTAAATGCCTCTAGTCAAGTCTAATTCAATGAGCTTCCCACAATGGCTAGAAGCCTCCATTAACAAAAAATAGAATGTGGTTCCCATCTCCCTTCCAATGGAAGATAGGGTGAGTAAGTGTCTTGGGAAGACACCAAAGTCCAAAAGACTCAAGACCACCTCTATGGTGGATGTTGATGAAGATTCAGGATGCTGGGTGGAAGAAGTGACACAACCTATGATAGAAAAGGAGGTAGAGAATGCTTCAAATAAATATTTTATGGTTGAAAAGATTGATTTGGGAGTCATATCAAGGGCCTTAGATGTTCGCCATTTGGAAACATCTACTAAAAGGATTCTTTCTAGAAATTGGAAAGATGAAAAGGATAAAAAAGAGTTGAAGATGGCTATAAGGAAGATGAAAGAATACATAGATGCCATACACCATCCTATTCCATAGCCACTTTCACAAATGTTTGTATCTTTTGATCCAAACTCTTCTGTGAACCAAAAGATGTTGGACTAGATCTAGAGGAGAAAATTCATAGAAGAGGTCTTTAATGACTGGCTAGAAAGTGTGATACATGGTAGTGCTGATTATATTTTTGATCTAAGTAAGGTGTATGAAATTTCTACTTCAATGATTAAATAATTGGAAGTGGAGATAACTTATTGGAAAAAAACTAAATGGGTAGCAATAATTGCACAAATGAATGATGTGAAAAAATGGGATAATGAAGTTCTTAGAATAGAATGTTGTAGAAGGCCTAGATGATAATGTGTTGTATGTCTCCAAGAAAAAAAATGAATGGAAGAATTTGATTATCAAATGGGGTCACGAGGAGTCAGTCAAACTATTGAAAGTGTTAACCAAACTCACCCTTACAATGTAGAAATATTTAAAATGCATTGATGTCCAATTCCTGAAGGAAGATGGGAAAACGGTAGAGGCCATGGATTTTATAGTGAAATTCTTCAAGTTGAAAATCCAGTTTGTAAAGGAAACCAAATCTCTGATGGTCAAAGCTTTTTCTAGGGTGGCCAGAATTGAATCTTTGTTAGCTATTTGTATCAACCAATTAGAGACACACAAACAAAAAGTAGCACAAGTAAGGAAGTATATGGAGGTTTAAAAGTAGCAAATCATACACATTTGACTTCCTAATTATCAGATCATCCTAAACTTCTCTGCAGCACATTTGGAATGGAAAAGACAATGTGTCACTCTAGTAGGGCAAGGCCTATCAGCAAAAACACCACATGATTCCTAACAATGCCATGAGATCCTAGTTCACTTGTTTAGTTTCCCTAGATATTTTCTAAGTTTATTTATCTTTTAGTTACTTTAAAATTGCTTCTTTTACTCCATGGCGAAGTTAAGTAACTCCATTTTTAAAAAGATAGTCAGCAGACTTGGCTATATATATGTTTTATTAAGACTTTAGAAAGGTTCAAAATTTTGATAAACTCATATACTGAATTTTGGTTTGTTGATACACATGAATAGAAAAGGAAGAATTTTATCTGTGAATGAAATGAATAGATGGTGATTGCAAATTCAGATCTATGTGTTTGAATTTATGTGAATGAATCTTTGTGTGGATTATTTCTCAGTGCAATGACTATTTGCTTCTTTGAAATTTAACTATGTATTTGGATGGATTATGTTGGTTTATGAGTCTATATTGATTCAATTGGTTGGAATTTGAATATAGTCTATGTGTTTTGATATTTGAAATATTTTATATTTCACATTCATGTCATGTTTATGAATGAATGGTAGTAGCCTTTATTGCTTTTGTGTGAAAAGTATTATCATAAGTTTATTTTCTGTTCTTTTTATTCATTGAAAATCTTAAAGGGAGTTGTACCTAAATTCATAGGGTAATTGATAATGATTTACCGAACTATTGGTTTCAATTTGATCATTGGAGGACAAATATGTTAATCAACATATATACACATATATGTGTATACATTTATACACATTTATATATATTTATATGCATATGTATACATTTATACACATACATATGTATATATACATACATGTATATATATTTGTATGTATGTGTATACATATATACTCATACATATGTATATATACAAATATATACATGTGTGTGTGTGTGTGTGTGTGTGTGTATATATATATATATATATATATATATATATATATATATATATATATATATATATATATATATATATATATATATATATATATATGTACACACACAAATATATACATGTATATGTGGGTATGTGCAAGATCATGAGGGGCCAAAAAGTGGTGATGTAAAACAATCCATTTTTCAGTCGTCCAAAAGCGCATGAAAATGTATGTTGACTTTTTAGTAGGCTTGGGTGTCAGTACACCTAGGCAAACCTGACACCAAAGCACAAGCCTAATCCAGTACCCGATATTTTCAGGCACATGAAAAAATGATGGGAGTAAATGAAAAAATTGAACTTTTTTATATAAAAAGAGGTATATATATAATGTTTAACTATGAAATATGAACTTTGAAATATATAATGTTTAACTATAAAATTGAACTTTGAAATATGTATGATCTCACTATATATATATATATATATATATATATATATATATATATATATATATATATATATAATTTTATATATTAATTTATATATTTTATATTATAATATCTTAGGGGTTTTAAATTGTATGTCATATATATTTTATATTATAATATTTTATAAATTAATAGATTTTTATATATTAATATGTATTTTATATAATTATATTTAACATTTATATTATATAAATATATGTACAAATCATATATATATATATGTGTGTGTGTGTGTGTGTGTGTATGTGTGTATATATATACTATATATGTATATATATATATGTTTGTGTATATATATATGTGTGTGTGTGTGTGTGTGTGTATATATATATATATAACATTTAAGGGGTATTAAGGGGTATTATGTAAATATTTTAATATAATTTTTAATATATATTATATATAATTATATATTAATATATTTTTTATATTATAATATCTTAGAATATTTAAATTTTATGTCATATATTTTATATTAATATATTTTTTATATATTAATATGTATTTTATATATAATTATATATTAATATATATTTTATATAATAATATCTTATATATATATATTAATATATAAACTTTATAGATCATAATATTTAAATTGTATGTTGAAAGGGGTTACTGAGACTTCCTAGGGGTCCTAGTACGCCTTATGACACGTTAGGACCCATAGGAAGTCCCCATGACCCCTTTTGACACATTGGAATGCTCGAGTGTGTTCGAAGGGGTCATAGAGGAAGTCCCCATGACCCCTTTTGACACATTGGAATGCTCGAGTGTGTCCGACGGGGTCGTAGGACCCCGTCGGACACACTCGAGCATTCCAATGTGTCAAAAGGGGTCATGGGGACTTCCTATGGATCTTAATGAGTGATAAGGTGTACTAGGACCCCTAGGAAGTCCCCATCACCCCTTTTGACACATTTGAACCCTCAAGTGTGTTCAAAGGGGTCCTACGACCCCTTAGGAAACACTTGAGGGTTCTAATGTGTCAAAAGGAGTCATGGGGACTTCCTAGGGGTCCTAACATGTGATAAGACATACTAGGACTCCTAGGAAGTCCCCATGACCCCTTTTGACACATTGGATAGGTCAAGTGTGTCCAAAAGGGTCCTATGACCCCTTAGGACACACTTGAGGGTTCCAATGTGTCAAGAGGGGTCATGGGGACTTCTTAGGGGTCCTAAGGAGTGATAAGGTGTACTAGGACCCCTAGGAAGTCCCTATGACCCCTTTTGACACATTTGAACCCTTAAGCATTTTTGAAGGGGTCGTAGGACCCCTTAGGAAACACTTGAGGGTTATAATGTATCAAAAGGGGTCATGGGGACTTCATAGGGGTTCTAACACTTGATAAGGCATACTAGGACCCCTAGGAAGTCCCCATGACCCCTTTTGACACATTTGAGCCCTCAAGTGTGTTTGAAGGGGTCCTACAACCCCTTCGGACATACTTGTGGGTTCCAATGTGTTGAAAGGGGTCATGGGGACTTCCTAGGTGTCCTAACGCTTGATAAGGCATACTAGGGACCCTAGGAAGTCCCCATGACCCCTTTTGACACATTTGAATGCTCAAGTGTGTTCAAAGGGGTTGTACGACCTCTTAGGACACACTTGAGGATTCTAATATGTCAAAAGGGGTCATGGGGACTTCCTAGAGGTCCTAACACATGATAAGTCATACTAGGACCTCTAGGAAGTCCCCATGACCCCTTTTGACACATTTGAATACTCAAGTGTGTTTGAAGGGGTTGTAGGACCCATTAGGACACACCTGAGCATTCCAATGTGTTAATAGGGGTCATGGGGACTTCCTAGGGGTCCTAACATGTGATAAGACATACTAGGACCCCTAGAAAGTCCCCATGACACCTTTTGAAACATTTGAATGCTCAAGAGTGTTCGAAGGGGTCGTAGGACTCCTTAGGACACACTTGAACATTCCAATCTGTCAATAGGGGTCATGTCGACTTCCTAGGGGTCCTAATGCATGATAAGGTATGCTAGGATGCCAAGGAAGTCCCCATGACCCCTATTGACACATTGGAATGCTCAAGGGTGTCCGAAGGTGTTGACCCCTTTTGAAACATTTGAATGCTCAAGTGTTTCTAAATGGGTTGTAGGACCCCTTAGGACACACTTGAGCATTCCAATGTGTCAATAGGGGTCATGGGGACTTCCTAGGGGTCCTAACATTTGAAAATGTGTACTAGGACCCCTAGGAAGTCCCCATGACCCCTTTTGACACATTTGAATGCTCAAGTGTGTCTGAAGGGGTCCTACGACCCCTTCGGAGACACATGAGTGTTCAAATATGTCAAAAGGGGTCATGGGGACTTCCTAGGGGTCCTAATACGTGATAAGGCATACTAGGACCCCTAGGAAGTCTCCATGACCCCTTTTGACACATTTGATTCATTCCTAACAATCTCCCCTATTGGCATTGATGGCAACATAGATGAAAAACATCCAATGTTACAAAAATCCAATACTGCAACATTGCTTCTTCAAATCCTCTTTATTAATCAAATCTTGTTTCGTTATCCTAATCAGTTCTCTCCAACAGATATCTCAGATTGTTTTTCATGTATACTTCTCCCCCAATGACATCAATGAAAGAAATTTGATCACTATGTCAACAACAACTCAATGTCAAAAGACACTTTTCAGAAAATACATTTACTAGAGTTCTCATGACTCAGCTCAGATACACATACTCCCCCATAGAGGAAGTACCAACATCCAGTTCAGATGAAAGATAAGGCTCATATACCACTGGATGGATGCAACCAACTGCATTGCTTCTCAAAAGTAGGCTAGGGCATAACCCCAAGCATACTTGTCAGATACTCAAATGTATCCTTAAGAAAAGGCTTTGTGAATATATCTGCTATCTACTGCTTTGTACTTATGTACTCAAGTCTAACTTCTTTCTCAACAAGTTTCTCTCTTACAACATGATACTTAATCTCTATATGCTTTGTCTTAGAATGTAATACAGGATTCTTAGACATACTAACTGTACTAGTGTTGTCACAATATGACAACAGGTTCAACAAATTTTAATAAAATATCCTTCAGCATTTGCTTCATCCAAATTATCTGGTTACAAATATTTTTTGCTGCTACATATTCTGCTTCTACTATGCTTTGTGAGATACAATTCTGCTTCTTTCTTAGCCAAGAAACTAGTCTTCCTCCAAGGAAAAATGCTCCACCACTGGTGCTTTTCTTATCATCAACACTACCTCCCCAATCAGCATTTGTATATGCACATAGGGTAAAATCATCAGATTGTAAAAACCATAGTCCATAGTCCATTGTGCCTCTTAAATATCTCAGTATCCTCTTTACTGCTGTAGGAGTCTCATCTGTGCTAGATAACTTATGTCCGGTCACCATGGGTGTTCCAACTGGTTTACAATTCTCCATTCCAAATCTTTTTAACAAGTCATTTAGGTACTTTGTCTGATTTACAAAGATACCATCATTGTTTTGTGTTATCTATAATCCCCAAAAGTATTTCATTTCACCAATTATCCTCATTTCAAATTCAGTCTTCATTTCACCGGAAAATTTGTCACTAGCTTCATCTTCTCCTCCAAAGATAATGTCATCAACAAAAATAACTATAACTAACAAACCATTTACAATTTATTTTGTGTACAAATTGCTATCAGCTGTTCCTTTTGTAAATCCCAATTTTAACAAATACTTATCCAGTCTTGCATACCAAGTTCTAGGTGCTTGTTTGAGTCCATATAAAGCTTTCTTCAATTTACATACCATGTCTCCTTCTTGAGTTAAAGGAAAACCTTTAGGCTGCTCAATGTAGACTTCTTCCAATTCTCCATTCATAAATGCTGACTTCACATCCATCTGATATACTTTGAATTTCTTGTAAGCTGCATATGCCAAAAACATTCTTACTGCATCAATTCTTGCAACAGGTGCAAAGGTTTCTTCATACTCAATTTATTCTTACTGTAAGTAACCCTTACATACAAATCTTTCTTTGTTTCTTAGTACTTCTCCTTGTTCATTCATCTTGTTTCTGAATACCCATTTAGTTCCAATAACATTATTGTCTTTAGGTCTAGGGACCAATTCCCATGTCTTGTTCTTTTCAATCTGATCTAGTTCTTCTTTCATATCATTAGTCCAACTTTCATCTTCACAAGCTTCATTAGTAGTCTTAGGTTCAATTTGAGAAATCAAACATAACTATTCTTGTGCCTTATTTCAAGTTAGAACTCCTCTTTTGATGCTCCCAATAATTTGTCCAATAGGATGATTTCTTAACAAACTCTTGCTAGGTGTCACTGTCTTAGATCTCTCTTCAGATGTAGGTTCTTCAATGACTTCATTTTGGCTTTCATTCAAAAAATCACTATCAGTTTCATAAAATAATTCAGTAGATCTAGTGTTAGGTTTAGGATGAGCTTCTTCATCAGATTCATAATCAAGCATTCTTTCCTGAATTTTGAATTTTTCATCAACTTTAACATTTGCACTTTCAACAATAGTCTTAGTTCTTTTATTGAAACATCTATATGCTTTTATTTTCAAAGAATATCTAAGAAATATACCTTCATCACTTCTAGGATCAAACTTTCCAATATCATCATCTCTCTTTATATAACATTTTATTCCAAAAATTCTAAAATACTTAACTGAGGGTGCATGTCCAAACCATAATTCATAAGGTGTCTTGTCTGTGTCTACTCTGATTTGTACTCTGTTCATTGTATACACTACTGTGTTCACTGATTCTCTCCAAAATATCTTCACCAAATCATTTTCAAACAACATAGATCTTGCTTCTTCAGTCATTGATCTATTTCTTCTTTCTGCAATGCCATTTTGTTAAGGTGTTCTAGGGGCTGAATACTGTCTCTTAATGCCATTTTCTTCACAAAAGGTGTTAAACTCTCTAGAAGTAAATTCTCCACCTCCATTAGATCTCAAACATTTAATCTTCATTCCAGATTCATTCTCAACTTTATTCTTAACAATCTTAAACTTATCAAATGCTTCAAATTTTTCTTTAAGAAATGTAATCCACATCATTCTTGTAAAATCATCAACAAGAATCATAAAATACCTTTCTCCATAGAATCCTCTAGTCCTGGTAGGACCACTCAAATCTATATGAACAATCTCCAGCTTCTCTGTAGATGTAAACTTCTTAATGGGAAAAGAACTTCTCTTCTGTTTAGCCATTACACATTCTTTGCAAATCATGTTAGTAGGCTTCATAATTTTAGGCAAATCTCTTACTGCAAGTGTAGTACTTACTTTCATAATGTTATCAAAGTTTATATGACAAAACCTTCTATGCCATAACCAACTATCATCAATTTTAGTAATCAAACATGTCATCTCATTAGGATTCAACTAAAATACATTACCTCTGGTTCTAGATCCCATTCCAATCAAATTTCCATCTTTATCCTTTATCACACAAGTTTTCTCAGTAAACCAAACTTGATATCCCTTATCAACTAACTGTCCAACACTCAAAAGATTATGTTTCAATCCATCCACAAAATAAACATCATCAGTATTAGTCTTTCCATCAAGAGTAATAGATCCTATACCTTTAATCAAACAAGGTGCATTGTTTCCAACTCTAACAACTCCTCCATCATATTCATTCAACTTTATGAACTTTTTCATGTCTCTAGTCATATGATGTGAACAACCACTATCTATAATCCAATCAACTTTCCTTTCAACTTGAGAAACTACGGCTTTTTCTTCTTTAACATCAGTTTCAGGATTCTCTTCTTTAATTGCTACAAATCCTATGTCATCATTATTTTCAGTATCACTTTCACTTAAAGTTCTTTCTATACTAGCTTCAAGATCTTCATCATTAGCATAATAACATTATTTAGATCTTCTAGGTTTGAAATTGTTTCTGTACTTTTTAACTATCTTAGGACATTTAGATGCAAAATGACCATATTCTTGACAAGTCCAACATTTAAATATTTTCTTACCGTCTAGTTCTTTTTTCACAAGCAAGGCAATACCTTCTTCAATCTTCTTGTCTTCTTCATTTCTAGATCTACTGCTTCCAGCATAATCTCCGCTCACACTGATGCTTCTTGACAAAGTAGGGTGAACACTAAGAGCACTGAATGCTGTCTCCATTCTAGGTAAGTCTCCTAATAATCTCAAGTTCATTTCTACTGCTTCCAATCTTCCAAGAAGAGTCTCTCTTGTAAATTTTGTTGTACAAGGTATGACTTGTTCAATCATTTGTGTTGTCTGCTTAAATACAAGAGTCAATGTCCTCAGAATTTTTCATATCACTTCATTCTCTATCTTTGTTCCTCCACAAGATTTTATACCTGTAATAATTTTTGACATTCTACCAATATAAATTCGAATAGATTCATCTTCCAACATTCTTATATCTTCGAATGCACAAATCCAATTATGTAATCTAACTCTTTTTGCATGTTCATCACCTTCAAAAGTAGAGTGTAAAGCTTTCCAAATTTCATGAGACTTTTTCAAATATTTTACCTAACTGTACTCATTCTTCGGAAGTGCTATCAAAAGTGCTTCTCTTGCAAGTATGTTACACATGAATAGATCTCTCTCATCAGCAGTACATGTTTCAAGATTGTCCTCTTCAATAGTCTTATCATTCTTTGTAATCAACCAATAACCTAGTCCTAAACATAGTAGATGTGTCTTCATCTTTTCTTTTTAGCTGTCAAAATTTACTCCATTAAACTTAGGGCTTTCTTTCCTGAAGTTAGCCATGGATCTCCTTAAGCTGTTAAACTTCTTTTTCAAGGACCTACCACTCTGATACCAATTGTTAGAAAGTAAAGTCAACCAAGATAACTGAGAGTGGGGGTGAATTAGTTATCAGATAATTAAAACTTTTGTCATCTTCAACATAATTAAACCATATAAGCAATATAATTACCAACCATAGAAAGATATTCATACACAATAACACAATGACACAAGATATGTTGACTAGGGAACCTCTTGATCAAAGAGTAAACCCCGGTGGGAATGATGCCCACAAGAGATGCACTAATATGAATATTCCTTGTGAAGGGATGGAATCTGTTAGGAGTCTTATGAAATACATTTAGTACTTATGAATCCTTGTTAGGAGATTTTGAATCTCTGTTAAAAGATTCTAACCCTGTTACGAGTTATGAAAGATAGAAGGACCCACTGCCCAAATAGCTTCAGGGTAAGATCACTAAACACACTATCCAAATAATCTTTACATTACTCAATAGAATAATATGTTACCTCTTCTTTGACTATGCCAAATCGCACTCACTGTTACATCAGATCTTAATTTCAGATCTTTGTACCTCGCATGTCTTCCTTCAGAACTCGCTTTCATACTTAGCTCTTTTCTTCACTTCATGCATACAACATCACACACAACAACTACTACCACATGAAAACTACACACTACAACAAGGAAATACATTCCTTCCTTTATACCACAATCAAATAATTACAAATGAGTCAGCATATAATTATAGAATCAAAGTTTCCACACGCTACACAAAAATTACACAAAATTGTCGGCTTCCAAATATAATAAATATTCACTCGTGCAACCTCAAAGTCTGCGCTATCATCCATATCACTATCAATGTGTCTTCAACTTCCCTTTAACTGCACAAAACCAGATTCGATCCCAATTAGGAGATATCATCCAATTTCCACAAACCGCTACTCAGGGACACTGCCTGAATACTGCTTGCACCAAAATGATCATAACTTCCATCAATAAATAAATTACTATTTGTGCTCTTAACCATAGAAATATAACATATCAAAGAGTATATCCTCAACATCGCATAGCTCCAACTACAATAACCCACGTGCGCTAATCCAAATTCTATCTTCTTCTCTGCAAGTCTTCGGTAAATCATTGTGTTGACATCAATGACAATCATAGTCATGAATGCAACAACAACTACTACACAATGGCTGCCAAATATTTAGCATTCATTCCTAACAATGGGAACTTCCTAGGGGTCTTAACGCATGATGAGGCATACTAGGACCCCTAGGAAGTCCTAATGACCCCTTTTGACACATTTGAATGCTCAAGTGTGTTTGAAGGGGTCGTAGGACCCCTTAGGACACACTCGAGCCTTCCAATGTGTCAAAATGGGTCATGGGGACTTCCTAGGGGTCCTAACGCATGATAAGACATATTAAGACCCCTAGAAAGACCCCATGACCCCTTTTGACACATTTGAACCCTCAAGTGTGTCTGAAGGGGTCCTACTACCCCTTAGGACACACTTGAGGGTTATAATGTGTTAAAAGGAGTCATGGGGACTTCCTAAGGGTCATAACACATGATAAGGTGTACTAGGACCCCTAGGAAGTCCCCATGACCCCTTTTTACACATTTGAATGCTCAAGTGTGTCCGAAGGGGTTGTAGGACCCCTTAAGACACACTTGAGCATTCCAATGTGTCAATAGGGGTTATGGGGACTTCCTAGGGGTCCTAATGCATGATAAGGTGTACTAGGACCCCTAGGAAGTCCCCATGACCTCTATTGACACATTGGAATTCTCAAGTGTGTCCTAAGGGGTCATAGGACCCCTTAGGAATCACTTGAGCATTCCAATGTGTCAATATGGGTCATGGGGATTTCCTAGGGGTCCTAACATGTGATAAGGCATACTAGGACCCATAGGAGGTCCCCATGACCCCTTTTAAAACATTTGAAAGCTCAAGTGTGTCTGAAAGGGTCATAGGACCCTTTAAGACACACTTGAGCATTCCAATGTGTCAATAGGGTTCATGGGGACTTCCTAGGGGTCCTAACGTGTGATA
>BSBK01007501.1:722500-787500 GCA_027943335.1 Chamaecyparis obtusa
AATCTATTTACAATCTATTATGAAAACAAAGGAGATCAATCCTTATAAAAGGAGATTCGAAAACCTAAAAAGTTAAAACTTAGGTTGCACAATAATAATTAATAAAGCAATTAATTATTATATGCCTACAATTTAGCTTAAGTAGAAAGAGGTAATAAGTGACTTAATAATTAAACCAATATGATTTAATTAATAAAAAAATACTTTACTACTCTAACCCCCCTTAAGATAAACTTTGGGAGAAGCTAAAAACTTAGAAAGAACTACTGAAAGAAAATGGGTCCTGACAATAAAAGGCCTCAGGTACCCAAGTACAAAAGAGAGTCTCTATAATGTGCATAAATAGAGAAAATGATATGGGAAAAACTCTACTCCAAAAAGAGATAAAGACTAGTATGAAAGACTAAAGAAGCCTCCAAAACTAGGAATTTTTGAGAAAATAAGAACAAGGATGAACATCTACAACATCACTGAAGCAAGAAGTTGCAAACTTTGCCAAGAAGTAACTAATGATCTAAAGATCCTCCACTAAAATATGACTAGGTAGATAAGACTGTAATCTGCATGAGTTCTCTCAAATGACTCACAACACTGGAAAGCTCTCTGAACAAGCTTTCCAATAATATATCATTTTCCCAAAATGGAGTCCAAATGCGCAAGATAGAGCTCCTGGAGTGTAAAATTAAACATCTGGCTTTGACACTAAAAAAACCCATCAAAAAAGAAAAATCAGAAATTCAAACCTCCAGATCTAGATAGAGCTCAGAATCAAATTTCTGACGATATCTCATTTTCCCAATTTTGATACTGTATACTCAAGTTATGAGCAAACAACCAAGAATTGCACTGGAGGGCCCAAAGAAGGTGTCTGGAAGTATCTGGATGCTGGTGACGTCAAAAAAAGGATAAAATCACAAGTGAAAACTTTAGATCTTATACAAGCTTAGAAAGAGATTTCCAGAAACATCTTATTTTTTGAAAATGGAGCTCGGAAGCAAGAGAAATGGATCTTGGAATCCAAGAGGTCTGAAACACTGAGAGCACATAAAACATCTAACTTCGATAGTAAAAAAATGCAGAAAAGAGGCAAAATATCGAAACAAAACTTGCAAATTTGAATCGGGCTTAGAACTAGCTTTCTGTGGGTATATCATATGCCCAATTTTGATCCCAGACACCCAAGATATTCGCAAAAAGCCAACTACCTGTCTGAAAAATTACAAAGCATGCAATCATGGCCAAAAAAAAGTGGGCTAACCACCGGTTAACCCTAGATGGTTAGCCGTGAATGTTGGTGGGACTGCCTGCAGTGGCCCAATTTTTAAATTTTTTTTTTATAAAATCATGGCTTGAACTGCGTACCTAAACCTGGGAGGCAAAAAAAAATTGCCTCAAAATGCAATGACATCTGAATTGGATGTGCCTTACATGGATCTGGGGGTTTTTGGGTGTTGCAGATGCAATTGTGAGGTCCATTTGGGCCAGAAATGTTCCAAAAAATAGTGACCACCTCGGGATCCATGTCGAGGCTGGTTACAAAATTTGTTTGCCACAGATTCCAAATTTGTCCAAATTGGACAAATTTTCTATGGATCTAGGGGTTCTTGGACGCTGTCAACGTAACCGTGAGGTCTGTTTGAAGCCAGGATAACCAAAAAAATAGGTACCCCCCAGATTTGACAAAAAACCTTCTGAAAATGCAGATATGACAAACACAGCCAAATCTCTCAAGAAGGGGACATGGACAAACAAATCTAAAGCTCTGATACCATATTGGAGTTGATGATTAAACAACCCACAAATCCAAAGAACACCTGCATGCAAACACCTATCATACAAAGAGAGAGAAAAGAAGTAAGAAGCTATGGAGGCCTGAATGCATTGATCCACGAGAGAGGAGAAATCATTCTTGATGTGCAAAAACAAAAGTTGTAATTCAATAATGAATAATATTTTTACAATCTGTTATGAAAACAAAGGAGATCAATCCTTATAAAAGGAGATTTGAAAACATAAAAAGGTGAGACCTAGGTTGCACAATAATAATTAATTATTATATGCCTAAAGTTTAGCTTAAGTAGAAAGAGGTAATAAGTGACATAATAATTAAATCAATATGATTTAATTAATAAGAAAACACTTTATTACTCTAACAAAAATTAAGAATTACATATGAGTATTTCAAAGAAAAGGTGGCAACTTAGCTTGTATTGGGCTCATAATTTTAAAAAAATAGGCATTTGAGCCAACTAGCAATATTGATATGATTCACTAATTTTGAATCGTTGATATACGAGATTTTCTAATTGGCAAAAATTCACCACTAATTTTTTTGCTAGTTTGGCATGTACCTCTTACAACTTATAATACTTGATTTGAAACTTTATGGAGGTTTCCTTATTGAATAAGGTTATATTCAAAACCATATTTGCAACCATAGGGGTGGTCATGTCTCCTACTCTTGTCACAGTTAATTAGACGCTTAAATATTAAGTGTTATGATAAATCTAGGTATTATTGTATTTAGGGGAAATGATCAATATGGTTCAAATTTCTAAGTCTAGATCAAAGTTGGAGCGAGAGTAGAATATATTTTCCCACCCAACAACATCAAAAATAAATTTTGACCCTAAATCACTTCTAATATAAACTATAAGTTAGAAGTAATATATCATCTGAGTGGAAGTAAGCAATACTTATCGTATACTATATTCCTATCTTACTCCTGAGTAATGTTGGTTACCTCCAAGTTATGCTTTTTAATCATGTTTTAAGAATTAGTTTTTTCCTCAATGTAATACCTTGCCCCTAGTCCAATTTTATAAATGTTATGATTACTTTACGATGATAGATTATATGTTAGGAAATCATTAATACGTATGATTTTACTGACCCCATACTTGCATGTGTATGGTTGATGTGTTTGTTTTATATTTTTGTTGGACGTGCCTGATGTGGTTGAGGGACGGAGTTGTAGTTACTTTCTTGCGAGATCTACATGATTGGCTAATCCCCACCATTGTCTGTTATATATTTATATATGTATGTACATGCAGGTTTTGTATGCAGGTTTGCAGGTACTGGGCATCGACTTCCTTGAATTGTCAGGATGAGTGTGCCCTATCGCAATATCTCAAATGGTAAGAGAGGGGAGCTAATACACAGATCCAAAACCCTGACCTAAGCCCATTTGTCCTAGGATTGGACAAGTATCTATTGACTACCCTATTCGAATTTGTCAGGTTGACAAAGTTCCTAACTCCCTTCTTTTAGCTTGTTTGTTTTATATGATGATCTTGTTTTATTGCTTTTTGAGTATGTGATTTTTTATAGTTATGGTAATTAATATTATAGTTGAAAATAATATTAAATTGAATTTTTATGTTTTTGTATGATTATTAATTAATTAAAAATCAAATATTAGGATATTTGGTTTTAATTAATTAATTGTGTGAAAATAGGATTAATAATGTCCATTAGATATTAAATAATTAAATTGCATGATTTAATGGTGTTTTGAATATTAAATTATTTAATGAGAGATTATAATAATAACATGTGCTTTATTTAAGTTTGAATGCGATTTGTTTCAAAAAGGTGACAACTTGTCTTTAGGAGTCTAAGTTGAGTTGTGCACAATTAAAAGATATTTTAAATTAATAATTAGTAATTTCTTTCAACTTAAGAGTGAGAGTTTGAATAAGAGTTGTCTTATGAGTCATCTAGGGTTTGCATGAATAGTGGAGTTGAATCCCTAATAGGGAGAATTGCACTCATTTAGAGATGAGACAAGTTTCTTTTGGAGGAGAATTTTGGAGAGCTTGTGTGCTTGAGTTTTTGAGGATTCTTGGTTTGTTGTGGCTTCTTGTTGATTTGGGCTTGATAGTGCATCTAGATCTGGTTCCTGCTTTCATCATAGTTTTTAGATCTGCAGATAGGATTGGATTTGGAAGAAATCTCACTCTCAGATCTACAACAGGGGTTTCATTACAGTTTCTAGCATTGGATCTAAGGTAGGATCTGAAATTCTTGTTGTGTGCCCTCTGTTATTTTGTTTGGAAAAATTCTGTGTTTGAATAGATCTGGATTCTTTTTATTAGATCTATATGAAATTTCTTATTTTGGGTATTAGAGAAACCCTAGATCTATTATTTTATATTTTTATGATGATTTGGCATTGTACCGTTATGCTGGCAAAATTTATCAAAAGTTTATCTATAGTTTGCTTGTAAAATGAAAAATTAAACCTAGACTATAGTTGAACTATATAGTGGAGCGAAAATATGTCTCATTGAAAGAAAAATCAATTTGGTTGAAAATATTAATTCTGGTGCAAAATAATATGTCTCTGTAAAAAAAACATAGTCAAATATGACTGGTAAAAGACAAAAAAAAAGAGAGAAAGACAAATTAAAATGTAAATGCATGTGAATGACTATTTACACCTCTGTTTATTTGTTTTTCATTTTTTTAAAATTATTATAAAAAAATAATAATAAAGTGCTATGCAAGTGAATTGAATTGTTTTATTGTATATATATATATATATATATATATATATATATATATATATATATATATATATATATATATATATATATATATATATATATATATATATATATATATAAACTTTTAATGAAGAGAGGGAGGCAGGGCCCATCCCCTCACCTTCCCCCTCTCGGCAGCACTAAGGCTATCGACGAGAGTCTAAGTACTACCGAGGATAGTCTAGGCTACCAGCAACAGTACCTAGGCTGCCACAGCAATAGGCTGTCGTGCACCTTGGGAGTGGGGCGTGGGGCCCACAGGGTTACCCCCCCACCTTCTTTGTAATTTTGTTTTATAAAGTTTTTTTTTAATTATTCTTTTTAAATAGTTTTTTAATATTATTTTTAATTTAATTAATTTGTTAATTAATTTTATTAAATTAATTAAATCTCAATTTTATTTAGAGATTTATTGAATATGTTTTAAATATGGAAGGTTTTTAGTTGAAATTTAATATATATGTTTTAAAGGTGTTCGATAATTTATTATCAATTGCTTAAGATGAATAGTTTTTCTATTGTATGTATGATGATTTAGTATTTTATTTAGATTTATAATCATTTTATAATTTGTTCAATATTGACAAATTAATTTAATTTAATTTTTATTTTTCTAACATGGTGCATTTATTATATATGCACATTAGGATACTTCTAGGCGCATAATATCTTTATTTTTAAATGTTCATATGTTGAAGATTGCAGTTCTCTTAGTGTGAATGGGCATTTTCTTTGTCCTATGGAACCCTTAGGATGATTATATGGAATATTCTTTTATCAATACATTGTTGTAAAATTTATGCTAAGATTCTCCTAGTAGGTTTATGTGATTCTGAACTTAAATAATACATATTTTTTTTACATTGAGTTTGCATATTTATTTAAAGGGTTAAATTGGTGGATAGAAGCTATGCGTTTATTGAAATTGGGCTTTTTATTTTTTTAGGACCCTAGGTTTAGGGAATATCCTTTGATTATAGCATTGTCGTGATGTTCATGAGAAGATTCTCCTTGTAAGTTTGTATGCCTCTATGCTTGGATACAATTATGTATCAGTATGGAAATTAAATGCTTATAGATTAATTTCAGTTCTTTAGGATGTGAGTGTTGTATTCTTCGTTCCTGGTGTGTCTTCTTTGCTTAATGTGTTATCAGGCACTAGAAGACCTAGGGGGGAACACAGAGGCTTGGGTATGAGTCGGTTGTGACACGATTTCAGTATTATTTTTGATGTGTGTGTTTTTTTCGATTATCATTCTTGTTTTGACCATTTGGGCTCATGTTGTATCAAGTTTTGCTTCATATTCTATAGAGGAGAATATGGTATTGACTGTTTATGTCTGATCCATGGGATCATGTGTATATTCTTTTGTGAACACTTTGAGAGTGTTTTGTGATATCATGGTTATGTGAGAACCAGTGTGTTCCTGTTATTTTTTTTGGAACAGTCCTGAGGGACATTGTTATCATTTTGTGATCTACGTGAGATCTATGAGCCTAGGGAAGTTTACCTAGATATGTAGTAGGAGGTGGCTTGCAATAAGTGCCAGGGCCCACAAGTGGCTGCCAGGATCACTTATTGTAAGTTATTGTAATCAAGTGAAAACCTAATATAACATTAAGAGATATTAAAATGAACCTAATAAGATATGTTCCTCACCCATGCTTGAGTGCTAGTACAGACTAAGATGAGAATGGAGATGATGCTAGTTGCCTTGAGAGGAGTGTTTAGAATAGTTAATGGCTTCATCTGCATGAGAAGTCATTGATCCGTGTATGGTCACTTGAGTGCCGAGATCCAGAGTGATTACCAGGATGAGACTCAAGGGTTAGACGTACATGATGACACTTGCCTATGTATAGTCTAGTTATTCTACATGTGTCGGTTGCCTCTGGATTAGTGAGTCTTACCTTGCACTATTTCTGTATACCTTGAGTAGAGATCTTTTAGGATCCTTTCCTTAGCTTGATCTGTTTGATGTTTTTTATCTGAGTGAGATCTATTGTTATCTCCTCAGCATGATGGGAGTGGACCATTTAGGTTCACGAGGTCGGGTGGTAGTGATTCTTTTACCATTTGAGATTCTGACATTCATGTACCAGTGCTAGATGATCCTTGTGGTAGTTGTTCCTTCTTGAGCTTCATTGATGGAGTTGTGTTCTTCTTCTTCTTTGTAATCTTGTATTAGAGTATCGCATGTGATACCTAATCTGGACTTTGTATTTTCATTTGTTAGAGTGATTACCACATACCCTGCGAAATGTGTAGTGGATGTGTGTTTATTTATTTTCCATGGATGTTCATGAGGATTGTATTTATTGTTATGTGATGTAATTGTATTATTTATGTTATGGTATCTTTTGTTGATGTTAGTTAGATGTGTTTTGTTCTTAAGTAATTATACGTCGTGGGACCCTCGAGATTTGTAATCTATTTTGGATGTTGTGTTAATGTGTATAAATGATAATTGCTTCTGCATTGATGTTTATCTTGTATGTTAACTTTAAAAAAAAATTATTCTGCAAACTTAGATGCATGTTTAGGTTAAGTTCTCCTAGGTTCCCTGGCGGGGCATTACACTCAAGGTGAATATTATATGTTTCACCTTGATCCTTATTTTTCACTTGAGATGTTTCTTTCATTCTTAACATCAAGAGATTAACACTTCAAATTTGAAAAAACCTTCATTTGATAAAACTTCTTCACAACATTTCTTTCTATTGAATCCTACACAGTAGGATCATTCTCTAGAAAAAGCATTAATTGTGAATTTATGACAATTTATATTCTTGACCTTATGGCCTAGGAGGAAATATGTCTAACTAAATCTGGGGGCATTGTTGCCACATTCCCCAATTGATTCATAATCTACAAGGGATTGCACATTGAAAGGGAATTCTGTCATACCCATTAGATTAGTAAGAATTTAATTTTATAGACATATTCTACTCCACATATTTTTTCTCTAATGAGGAAAGAACATCAAGGGTCTAATAATGTTAACCTAGGTACATTATCCATAGGGCAACCATATTTTTCAATAAAGTGTAAATCATCTCCACTAGATTTAGATATCTCAAAGGCTTACTTGTATTTATGATCATTAATATTTTACCTAATATTTACTATCATTACATTTCACATATTTATATTCTTTCCTCCCTTTTTCATTAGAAATATGCTCTCTACATATCACTTTCATCCTAATGATAGATCAGATAGCTTACAATATGAAACATTGATGAGGAAAAATCTCATAAAGTTTAAACTAAAAATGAAGAAATATACATTATGATTATTTTAAAACCTAAATTACATACACTCATTTTAAGGCCATCAATAAAATATTCAACGTCATAATTTATCTTCTCATCAATCTTCATCCTAAATTCTCTTATCAATCCTACTAGAATATAGAATATCCTTATTTATTGAGGATGGTGAAATCTCTTATCTATAGGCAAAAATGAATTTAAAAGGTTGACCTTTTGTGTTGATTGAAGAGGAACTCATCCATTAGGTATAATTGCCACATGGTTTCTAAAAAAGAAATCCCATCATATACAATTATGAAAAATATATGTGATGTTACTATATCACAACACATCCTTATAAATATAGTTTTCATGCTACAATGGATGTAATCTTCAATGTTGCAATAATCAACATAAGAACAATACATGTGCAAATGTTCAATTTACATATGCGTTATCAAGGTATGTTCCTTGGGAATCAAATCTAATACAAGTTTCAAGTGCAATGCCTTTTCCCATCAACCAAACACACATTTAATAAGATGCGCCACAATACTGAATACCACTTGAATGTATGAAGCATATCACTCCAAAAATTTGTTATCATTGACTTGTTTACATGACATAAGAATTATTATGTTTTCTACAATGATCATCATGCATATCTAGATTTTTTTCTTCTAATACATACCTAGGACTTGTCATAATGCTTAATATGTTAAGCTGAAACATCCTTGCTAATATCAAAGGCTCCACATCATTTTTTAGAACAAGCCCTAGGAGCTTGGGATTGTTGTTTTAGGTTTATGACATAGGAGCCATTTATTTGATTGGTGTGTCTATCTTTGTAGTATTTTATGAAAATATAGTTAAATAAATGTCACATTAAAGTTCAATTTGAAATTAGCCTTTGATTTAATCTTTGTAAAAAATAAACAAAACCTTTCAATCAACAAAATTGGATTTCTTTCTATAAGAGTTATATTGTTTGCATAGATACCTTAATAGATTTGCATTGAATAACTAATTACATTATTATTATTGTGAAATGAAATCTCCAAGGATTATTCATAAGAATAGGTTGAAAATAATTTTTAAAGATATTCAAACAAATGTCGCTATGTGCTAGGAATACCAACTTTCTTAATGAATACTAATTAATCTTCCAAGTTATTAATCAAAATCCCCTTTCTTGTAGTATCTTAAACTTCTTTGATATTCTAAAGATATGGTTTATTAAATCCCAGGAAGTTTGACATATTTAGTGATTTGGAAGATATTGTAATTGTAGAGTATGAATTTTCTAGAGTAATCAATTATAGGAAAATGTAGATGAACAAACCCCAATTCCTTTTGATACAAATGTTGACAATTGAATCCCTAAAGTAATTTTATAGCATCTAGAGTAAATTTTAAAACATGTCGAGAAATGGTATGAATGGCTTGAAGTGCTAAATGAAACAAACTTTATCTTTTGGATAGACATTGGAATCCTCTAATTTGACAAAGAAAATAGGGAACAAAGAAAAAATTATAAATCCAAAAATCACCTTTTGTCAAGTTGAAATCCTAATGGAGTTAACAACTTCAACGAAGCATTCTATGTCAATTCTTATTTGAATTGTGAAGCTAGGACTTCATTGAATGTTCTAGCAAAGGATAGATAATTTAGATAATACTGGGGGAGAGGGGTCAATAGTGGGTGAAGTCTTATTGTCGGTATAGTAATTGTGGCTATAGGATTTAGTCTTGCAACATATTTATACTATTTGTTTTGTTCAATTAGGGATATCATGAAATTTTTTTTGTCAAATCTTTAAAAAGTTTTTTCTAAGATACTTCTCGCTAGATGTATTGATGTAACGATTTGTACAATGAGTCATACCTCTAAACCTTAATTATAAAACTAAATAAGACACCATTTTACATTTCTAAAATATATGTAACTACTTCATATTTGTAAAATTAACCTGCACAACTACGACCACTCTCACCTATTGATTGATTTATAAAAAAAAAGTTGATAATAGTATCACATTTTGATGTACAAGAAAATAACCTTCCAAAACACCTGGATACAAAGGCACTCAACAAACTGCCACATATAAATCATCATTGGCAGTGGCAGCTTGTTTTCACTGCAAGTTGTAGCTATAAGTCTGACAGTCAAGGTATTTGAACTTGGACAAATTCCACTTTAGATAAGGACCACAATGGAGCTAATGGGTGACGGTTTGTTAAGCCATCTCACATCAACAAATAATTACAGATAACATGAATAATATTTTGACAAATAAGAACAAGTGGTCAGGAAGCAATTGGGTAAGCAGAAATGCAGATGAAATACGATAATACTATCACACATGGTGGTGATTATCACACATCGATAGGAAAATACTAAGCAAACAAACGGTGGGAATTATCACACATCGATAGAAGAATACTAAGAAAACAAACGGTGGGAATTATCACACATCGATAGGAGAATAATATAATGAGAAATGCACTTGTCATGCAACAAGTAATGAAGAGTTAAAGCTAATACGAACCATCCATGAATGAAAGCGAGATTCAACAGTCCATGTGGGCACCAATCCAAAAATAATATCTTGTCATAACACCATGTCTTATTTGACAAGGAATGAGATGACCAATGACATTGTATCAATAAGTGAGTATACGTCCAGTTGTTGATATGATTAATGGACACCATGATGGGCCTGGTTATCCTATGACAACAGGCACTTAAAAAAGACAATTTAAAAGACTGAGATTTGGAGAAACAATCTGTTTGGAGAATACACCCAAAGCTACAAATGAAAGACGTGGAAGATAAAGATAGGGTTACGTAGGACCACAAGAGAATATGTCTTGTATGGGCAAGGATTATCCACTTATCATAGAATAGATGAAAACAAAAGTGGGGAGTCCTCCTTTTGGATTGGAACACTTTCTATAGTCAATGTCAACACTAATTGCTCCAATACCTTGTACTTGGGCAACTTAAAGCTCCTTTAGGTGACTATTGGGTCACTTCTTAGGCAGTGGTTATGCAGTCACGAAAATAGACATCATACCAAGAGGCACTTAGTACACTAAATTTTTTTTTTGAAAAGTGCCTCTTGATATGATGTCTATTTTTGTGGCTGCATAGCCGTTACCTCACTTCTTATGGCTTTTTCGATTGATACATATATAGTATGAAAACTATTGACAAGATTCTAGTAGAAACTTATCATTGTATGGAATATTCTAATTTCAATAATATTTCTCATCCTACAATCACCTTTACCTTTTCAAGATCTATCTGTCTATTTTAGGAAATCACAAACCTCAAATATACTATCTTCTTCACAAAGGTAAACTTCTTTAGGGTAATAAAAAAAATCTCATCCTTTAGTTTCAATAAACCTGGACATTAATGCATTAGTTTCTCCTTGGTATTGCTAAAGATAATTATTTCATTGAAAGGTATATTATCACAAACTTGTCAATAAATTGATTTAACACTTCATTCACAAATGTACTTAGTTTGTTAGTGTAGAGATAAATTATCACATTACAATATCTACTCTTTATTATACTCCAATTTGAGTGTCCATTTGATAGCATCTTTTAGTGTACATTAACCCAATCCCTTAGCCTAAAAGACCATTGTCAAGACAACATATTGATTAATCTTATCTTGTGCTTGAGAATGGCTTAGATTTCCTAAACACTTGTACCCACCTTAACACTAAGGAAATCATAGTAGTAGCCTTGTTCCAGCTGTGATTATGATAGGGCCCACATACTTTAAATCGTATTGTAATATTTGATATTTCTTTTTGGTGGGATTTTTGTGTTCTTGAATGGCTAGTTGGGATCTCTTATACCTTTCTTTTGTATCAATATTTTTGAACTCCCTCTCCAACATTTGAATTCTAACTTTTTTCTATCGCATCTCTTTAATTTACTCCATTTCCTTCTAATGTTTTCAACTTCCTATAACTCTCCTCTGTAGCCTATTCAACTTCCATAACCTTTACCCATTATCCAAAACCTATAATATCACATCTTCTATATTTCTAAAATTCTTAACATTCTAGCAACTAATAATTTCATTCATCTCATCCATACAAATAATACACATCATAATAAATTTAGACATCCCATAGGGTTTTATATGAAGCTACAATATAGGTTGCATGCACCAAAAGCACCCACATTTAGGGATTATAAACTGATATTTCCTTTCTACATGTAGAGATTGAAATAAACCAAAGATGTGCTTGACTGAGGTAAAATCTATTAGATAACTGAGAGGGGGTGAATTAGTTAAGTTTATTTATCCTATAGTCCCAAATACTCCTTGATGTATAAAAAAATCTTTCAAACAATTTAATCAACTCAGTAATATATCAATTGTGCCTTTTTATCATCTACCGAATAGCAGTAAATTAACTAGTGTATTTACTGATCAATCCAGTTATAGTACTATGTTACAAGATAAAATAAAAATTCACCACATCCATACACATATAAAACTTTGATTTTTAACATGGAAACCCTGTTAGGGGAAAAACCACCTAGGACTAGTAACCCAAAATAATTCACTCTTTTGAAGTGAGCTCGGTTAAGAGCCAACCCTGTTAAAGGTTACAAAACACACTGTAAGGTGTGACCCGGTTGGAAGATTTATCACTACAATTATCCCTTGACCAAACATTCACTATGGTGTCAACAAGAAAACAATCAACATTCATTGAATGTCATATTGAAATATAAAGACTGTTAAGACTCACTCAGTTAAGAGATTTATCTATAGAAATGGTTAAACTGTTACAGTAATGATCTAATTCAAATATAACTTGTTTTGCAAATTTTTAGATCTATGCTAAGCTCAAAATACGTTTGGCCAATAATCAATTCAATCACTTTGTATCCTCCAACTCCATTCTGCTTAGTAATTGCTTTCTTTGATGCTCGATGTTCTTTGCAGAATTGCTCAATTATGTCTTCAACCTATTTGACCAGCTTCACATGAATGTAATCTTCCATGCGCATTCCAGCAACAACATACACAATAATGAATCTCTTGTCTCCTTTTATAGACATCATAAACCATTTTATTTCCATCTGTAGATTTTGCCTATTAATCTTTACCATTGATTTTTTCGCTTTAACATTCCCCGATAGTTGTGTCAATAACACGTTTCAATCTCCTTCATCTGATCATTCTTGAATTTTATCAGTCATTTGATTATCATAACAAACATTATCTTTTACCTTGAAATCATAAAAAATTGTCCATCTCATCATATTTAGTCGACAGTCATAGGTTTCATTTATTTCTTTCACTCAGTCAATACCGTAATGCATCAGTGTTAACTAGCTCGGTTAACACTATACTCGGTATACACTACATTTTCTCAGTGTACACTGAATTCTTCATTTACTGACCACATAAAATTATTCATTCTTGATCTTCAATCCATAATAGAATCATGTAATACAATCAAATCACTAACATAATGTCATAGACTCATCAATAAGATATCCAATGAATACTATATCCATATCTATCTTATCCATCTCATCTTCATGTAGATATCTCATTCCTTTACCATTATTTCCTTCTTAAGATGTTTGTAACCATCATGATAAGTACAATCAAAACTAGTTGACATCCATGACAATACATTAACTGATTTAATATCTCAAATATACATTAACTACTAAGGTACATATCAATCTCCCTATCAATATCTCATTGAAGATATTCAATCAGTTGTAGTCTATCACAATTTAGAGGCCAATATCTTTGTATAGGTGCATCAAATCGAGATTGTGCAAGCATAACACAAAATTACAAATCATCATGCACATTCCTAATTTTTTTGCAATCAATGATCACTACTACACATGTACAACCTTTAATACACTAATATAATACTCTAGTTTATTGGGTAAATGTAGAAAGTTGGGTGCCTATTCCGTAGAAGTCCACAACCAAAAAAACTTAGCAAAAGAAACATGCACCCATTTTAAAAAAATTGGGCAATCATTTAGCTTCGGGTGCTTGACCCATATTTAAAACCTATTTAAAAATCAAGTGCTTGTTTTTCTTCAGGTGCCCGGAGCAAAACGAGCACCCAATTTTTAAAAAATGGGCACCCATTTTTTTTGTTTTTGGTAAATATATAGCTGGTTAGGGCCAACTCCTTTTATATTATTCTATCAAAAAAGAGATCCATATACCATTACAAGTAGTAGTTGTCATTGCACCAAAAGATTGACCTATTAATACCTGATACAACCACTAGAATTATAGAAGACACATGAGGCGATTAAGCCATGTCACAAATCCTAAGGGGAGCGCTGACCATTTTGCCAACAATCTCTCCCTCAGTGTTACCTGAGGGGATTCAAACATGTGACCAAGCTCTGATACCACTTGTTACAAGTAGTAGTTGTTGTTGCACCAAGAGATTAATCTGTTAATACCTGATACAACCACTAGACTTATAGAAGACATAGGAGGCGATTAAGCGATGTCATGAATCCTGAGGGAAGCCTTGACCATTTTTCCAATAGATACAAGATTAAGTCATTTGTGTCAAGATATGACATACAACCCAGAGCACAAGTAATAGAGAACCTCACTACCTAACCCCAACATGACTTGAGAAACCTAATGAATGAATCACAAATCACATAGTGATACTGCTTAGAGAAGGCATAAATTGTTAATATGATTTATAAAAACAAAGAGGGGGGGTGAATCAGTTGTTCTCAGGTCCAGATGTATAAATCAAAATTTAAAATTGTTCACCTAATTAGATCCAATAACCAACAACTACTCGGTCATTACCGATTGCATAATAGAAACATATAACAGTTCAGTCCACTTATCCAATAGTATCTAACTTGTAAAACATAGAAATGTTCAAACCAAAACATTCACACAAGTATTAACACTAGGATTTATAGTGGAAACCCAATTTGGGAAAAACCACTTTGTAACATGTTACTATTATGTTCACTCTTCTGAAGTGAGCTCGGTGAAAAGCCAACCCTGTTAAAGGTTACAAACACACTGTCAGGTGTGAGCCGGTTAATGGATTTAAAGCACTCTGTTAAAAGTGCACCTTGTTATAGGACTTAAATACATCCCATTAGAATGCAACCTTGTTCAAAGGATTTATACGAATGACTATTAGGTCAACCTTTGTTAAAAGGATTTTGACTGATATAATGGTTAGAAAGTAATAGTAGTATTGATCTAAAAAACATACAACTCACTTTGCAAATATCAGATCCAATTTTGTACACATATACTGGCTTACTGATTGTGAACCTTTACCATCTCCATCACTGATCTGCTCAGAAATTTCTTCAAGAAATCACACCACTTCTCCTTTAGCCTTCTCTACTTATACAGTCAATAACATCAACAATACTTCTAGCATCCTCTCTTCTATTAGCCTCATGCTTAGGTTTCCTTAATACTTCCTCAATTAGGTCAATACATCTTTTTCCACTTAATCTCCTTCGTAGATCTTAGGGTTAGGTCAGATTCATCGAATCCTTCCAAATTTATGTTCTTCAACTATCCTTTTAGAAATATATCAAATCTCTTAATAGATTTACAATAAAACATTTTATAGTGCATTAAATGCTTTCATACAATCAATAAATAAAGTCAACACATTTTACATAATCCAAGAATATAACTATGTCAGCTGGAAATCTGAATTCTTCCTCAAATGTAAATTACTAACGTTCAGTCAATACAGTGTTCAACTCCTCGGTCTTCATTAGAAAGCTCGGTCACCTCAAAAATTGTTTCCTCAGCTAACACTGTCTTCCTCGGTAATTAACTGATGTTTGGTCAACACTGAATTTACTCGGCATATACTAGCTCGGTCGACACTAACATCACTCGACTTAAACTAGATTTCTTCACTTTTGCTTGGTTAAGCCTACCAGTTTGGTCTTCATTCTTACTTAGATAAATAATACATTATCTTATCATTCTGCCACATAATCAAGTACTCATTGAAGTATCAAGATAACTCAACCTTTCCTTAGGTGCTATTGTTACCAACCTTGCCTATCCTCTTCACAACAATCAAATAGATATAGTACTTTCTTAAATAGAAATAGTCTTACCAATTAAGGTTTGACATCAATGACAATACAACAATTGCTTCAATTGTAGTTTCCAACAACCGCCCTCTTTGGCATTGATGGAAACACCATATGAATATCACATGAATCACCAACCAATCCAAAAATCATCTGTCCATCAGAAATATTTATAATATCCTTAGCTTCATTCTGATACAAAATCTATTAGCCATGCTTGTATGATCATCCACTGAATCTCTCCCTCTTACTTGATCTTCCATGAAATCTCATCATGTGTATTCATCTATGATCATCTCCCTCTTTGACAAAGATGCCAAAGCAACAACTAAAACATACATCCTGGAGATGTAGATATCATCTTTTCAATTCAGTAATAGTATTTCTCCCTCTGTCATCTTTTCTTATGATTGAATCTTGGCTTTGCTATACTTTTCACAACTCTAGGTTGCTCCTAAAGTGTGACCTATTTCTGCATCAACTTGTCAGATACTCTTTGCAACACATTTGATGCAGTGCTCCTAGCTTGACTAGGCAGCCTCAGTTAGGGGAAGGACCCCTAATTGACCTCTCAGATATTAATGAGCTTCTTTAGGTAAAGATTTAGTGAATATGTCTGCTAGTTGTTCCTTTGTATTCACATATTCCATTCAGACCTCTTTATCTTGTACCAGTTCCCTCAAGTAATGATACTTGATTGTGATGTGTTTGGTCTTTGTGTGCATTACTCGATTCTTAGAGATGTTGATAGATCTTGTGTTGTCATAGAAAATGACAACTGGTTCAATGATCTCTTCTTTCATGCCTACCAACATTTTCTTTATCCATACCAAATTTGAACAGTTCACTGTTGTAGCCACATATTCGGCTTCAACAGTAGATTGGGAAATGCAATTTTGTTTCTTGCTTGTCCAGGAAACTAATCTCTATCCAAGAAAGAAAGCTCCACCACTTTTACTCTTTCTATCATCCACATTTCCTACCCAATCAGCATCAGTATACATTCTTAGTTCAAACTTTTCATGCTTCTTGTAGTACAATCCATAGTCAGCAGTCCCTTTTAAATATCTCATTATCTTTTTGATAGCCATCATGTGAGTTTCCTTAGGATTGGTAGAGAATCTTTCCACAATCCCAACAACTAAAGCAATATATGGTCTGCTATGTACAACATATTTTAGCTTTCCAATCATAGATCTGTACAAAGTCTTGTTTACTTCTGCATAATCATCATTTTTAGACAACTTTTGTCTAGTAGCCATGGGAGTACTTACTGGCCTTGAATCTTCCATACCAAAGGTTTTTAGTATCTCATGAATATATTTAGACTGGGTGATGAAAATTCCTTTCTCCATCTAATATACTTGTAAACCAACAAAAAATTTGATCTCCCCAAACATACTCATTTCAAATTCAGTTTACATTTCATTTGAAAATTTCTTACACAAGGCATCTTGTCCACCAAATATGATATCATCTACAAAAATCTTAGCTAACAAGATTCCTTTACCTTCTTCATCTTTCATGTACAGATTGCTTGTGTCATTTGTCCTTGAGAATCCAATCTGTATCAGGTAGTTGTGCAGTCTCTCATACTATGCTCTGGGAGCTTGCTTCAGTCCATACAATGCTTTATTTAGTTTGCAAACCATGTGTCTTTTGTTTGGATCAACAAATCCTTCTGGCTATTCAATGTACACTTCTTCTTCTAATATACCATTTAAAAATGCAGACTTAACATCCATTTGGTATACCTTGAAATATTTGTAGGTAGCATATGCAAGTAAGGTTCTTACTTCTTCCAATCTAGCTATAGGGGAAAATGTCTCCCCATAATCTACTCCTTCTTCTTGTGCGTAGCCTTTGCATACCAGCCTAGCTTTGTTTCTTGTGATTTGACCATGCTCATTTAGCTTGTTTCAGAACACCCACTTTGTTCCAATGATATTTTTATTTTCTGGTCTTGGCACTAGAGTCCAGGTATCATTCTTCTCTATCTAGTCTATCTCCTCATTCATTTCATGTATCAAGTCTTCATTTTCTAATGCCTCCCTTGTTGTCTTTGGCTCTAATTCACATAGTAAACATGTTGGATCTCTTGTCTTGCTTCTGGTCAGAACTCCAGTATCTTTGTCTCCAATAATCTATTCAGGCTTGTGATGTATCCTTACATATTGTGCTAGAACATGTTCTTCTCTCCTTTCATATTGCTCTTCAGGTTCACCAACAAGATTGTCAGATTCATCTTCTGAATGCTCGACAACCTCTTCCTAATACTCGACAGCTTCCTCTTGTTGCTCGACACATTCTTCTTCTCTCTCAGCATTGTTTTCCTGATGCTTGACATTGCTTACCCGAGACTCGGCATCAGGTGCAAGTCTGTCACTTGCCTCTCCTTCCTCTATATACACAAAATATCTTTAATATTCTGGTTCTCTTTTGTTGTCAGCTTCATTTTTCTTTGCATACTCATCAACTTTGACATTCACACTTTTCACAAATTTGTCAGTGTTAGAGTTTAAACACTTATAAGCTTTACTTTTTGTGGAATAGCCTAGGAATATGCCCTCATAGCTTTTAGAATCAAATTTTCCATTCATATTGTCCTTTAGTATGTAGCATTTTCTTCCAAAAATTCTAAAGTACTTTGCATTAGGTGCATACCCATGCCATAACTCATAAGGTGTTAGATTTGTACCTTTTTTGATCTATACTCGGTTAAGAGTATAAATAGTTGTACTTACAGCTTCTTTCTAGTAATTTTGTGCAACATTCTTTTCAATCATTAATGTGCTTGCACAATCCAAGATAGATCTGTTCCTTCTCTCTGCTATACCATTCTGTGGAGGATTTCTTGGTGCAGACATCTATCTTTTGATCCCTCTATCATTACAAAATAGATTAAATTCATTAGATATAAATTATCCACCTCAGTCAGATCTCAGACACTTCAGGTTCCTACCTGTCTCCTTTTCAACCTTAGCCAAACACCACTTAAAAAATTGAAAAGCATCAGATTTTTCCTTTAAGAACATTACATGCATCATTTTGGTATAATCATCAATAAAAAGGATAAAATATTTAGCACCATAATAGCTTTGTACACCCATAGGTCCATAAAGGTCAGTATAAACCAAATCTAAAGTATTCTTAGAAGTAAAAGTCTTGCTGTTAAAACTAGACTTTGTCATCTTACCCAACTGATATTCTTTGCACATTACATTCTCAAGTTTCTTCAATCTAGGTAGACCTCTCACTTTCTTCTTCTTACTAATTTCTACCAGATTATCAAAGTTAACATGACATAGCCACTTATGCCATAACCAAATATCATCAAGTTGTGCAATCATACATGTTTCTTCAGATAGGTCTAGATAGAACAAATTACCTCTTGTCTGTTCTCCACTTCCAATCAGTTCACTAGTGGCATCAAATATTTTGGCCTTCTTGTGATAAAATTCCACTTGGTAGCTAGTGCTATTAAGCTATGCAACACTCAACAAATTATAGTTAAGACCCTCAACCCAATAAGCATTTTCACAAGTGATCTTATCAGTCAGCTTAATCAATCCTTTTCCTCTAACAGGACATGGTGCATTATTACCAAATTTCACACTCCTAGCTTTATAATGATCTAAGGTATCAAACTTACTCTTGTCACTAGTCATGTGATGTGAATAACCACTGTCAATAATCCATTTATCATTTTTGTTCACATAAGATATCAATGCAGTTTTCTCATCCTCATTAGACTCATCTTTCATTACAACATAGACAACCTCAATTTCAAAATCATCACTATTAGTGTCAGTCTCTTCTTTGGCACTATAGAAGGATTTCTTACCTTTTCCTTTGTAGTCATTGTACCTTCAGTAACCTCTACCTTCTCTTTTGTCTTTATTCTTGTTATCTCTTTCTTCATCCTTATCATCCCTATCAGGATATCTAGCAGCTATATGACCAACTTTATTACATGAAAAACATATAATAGGGAGTTTACCTTTATACTTTTCTTTTCCCCTTTTCAATCTTCTAGCCATAAGAGCTTCTAGATCCTCAAGTTCTTCATCAGATGTGTCACTTTCACTTTCACATTCACTTTCATTGATGCATCTTTATTTTTCCTTCTTTGACTTACTCAAAACCATTTGTGAGTTAAAAGAAGATTCAACATTAGCAACGGTGAAGTTATCATAGTTAGAAATTTCAAAAGTAGTAAGCTTACCAACCAAACTTTCTAAAGTAAGAGAATTGTTAGGGTTACATCTAGATTCTTGAATTGCTGAAATTTTGATAGCATAAATAGGACATAGAGTTTTCAATACTTTTCCAATTATAGTTTCATCATAAATAGTTCCATTTGCTCCTCTAATAGCATTTAAAACTTCTTTTACTCTACCACAATATTGTGCAATATTCTCACCTTCTTGCATTCTCATTTCATCAAATTTACCTCTTAGGATCTCAGCTTTTTCTCTTAGTACATTTATGTCACCGCCATAGATGTTTGCAAGAGTGTCCCACATTTTCTTTGCATTAGTGCAGTCTTTGATGTCTTCAAATTCTGGATAACTTAGGGCAGAAGCAATCTCCAACATTTCTTGGTTGTGCTCTTGTTTAGCTTTCATCTCCTCGGCAGTCAGAGGTGCAAGAGGTGTGACATAATCATGCTCAACATAATATTTTGTAGAATCACCAATACCGGCCAGATGCAACTTCATCAAACTTTTCCATGCATGGAAGTTATCCTTATTTAGCTTCGGTACCTCCTTCTTATACATCCTGATCATTTTCTCAAAGTACCTTTAAACTTGTTCTCTGTAAGCACCAATAGCTCTGATACCAATTTTTAATATGATTTAGAACAACAAAGAGGGGGGTGAATCAGTTTTTCTTAGGTCTAGATGTATAAATCAAACTTTAAAACTCTTCAACTAATTAGATCCAATAATCAACAACTACTCGGTCATTACTGATTGCATAACAGAAACATATAACAGTGCAGTCCACTTATCCAATAGTATCTAACTTGTAAAACACATAAATGTTCAAACCAAAACATTCACATAAGTATTAACACCAAGATTTATAATGGAAACCCACTTTGGGAAAAACCACTTTGTAACATGTGACTATTATGTTCACTCTTCTGAAGTGAGCTCAATGAAAAGCCAACCCTGTCAAAGGTTACAAACACACTTTCAAGTGTGACTTGGTTAAAGGATTTAAAGCACTCTGTTAAAAGTGCGCCTTGTTATAGGACTTAAATACATCCCATTAGAATGCAACCTTATTCAAAGGATTTATACAAATGATTGTTAGGTCAACCTCTGTTAAAAGGATTTTGACTGATACAATGGTTAGAAAGTAACAGTAGTATTGATATGAAAAACATACAACTCACTTTGCAAATATCAGATCCAATTCTGTAAACATATGCTGGCTTACTGACTATGAACCTTGTTAGAAAGTAAAGTCCACCAAGATAACTGAGAGGGAGGGGGGGGTGAATCAGTTATCTGAAAAATATAGCTTTTATCAACTTCAATAGATTTTAACCATGTAAGCAATGTAACCAACAACCATATAAAGATATTCATACAAAATAACACAATAACACAAGATATGTTGACTAGGGAACCTCTTGATCAAAGAGTAAACCCCAGTGGGAATGATGCCCACAAAAGATGCACTAATATGAATATTCCTTGTGAAAGGATGGACTCTGTTAGAATTTTTATGAAATACATTCAGTACACATGAATCCCTGTTAGGAGATTTTGAATCCCTGTTAAAAGATTCTAACTCTGTTAGGAGTTATGGAAGACAGAAGGACCCACTGCCCAAATAGCTTCAGGGTAAGATCACTAACCTCACTGTCCAACTGATCTTTGTATTAATCAACATAATAATATCAAAAGATTACTGACCTCAACAATCCAATACTCCTTCTTTGACTGTGCCAAAGTGCACCAACTGCTTCTTCAGATCTCAATACCAGATCTCAGTACTTCACATATCCTCTTTCACAATATCTTCATACACTTTCTCATTACATATTACATACTACAACAAGGAAAAAATTCCTTCCTTTATACCACACTCAAGTAATTAGAAATGAGTTGGCATACAAATTACAAAATAAAAGTTTCCACATGTTACATCAAAATTACACAAAACTGTCAGCTTCCAATCACTATAATTCTTCACTCATGTGACCTCAGATCTTGCATTGTCATCCACATCACTATCAACATGTCTTCAACTTCTTTCTAACTGCACATAACTAGATTCCATCCCGATTAGGATATATCATCCGATTTCCACAAACCACTACTCAAGAACACTGCCTGAATACTGCTTCCACTGAAATGCTCATAACTTCCATGAATAAAATAATTACTATTTTCACTCTTAACCATGAAATTATAACACATCATAGAGTAATTCCCCAACTCCATATAGATTGATCTTCAATATCCCAAGTGCGCTAACTCAAACACTGTCTACTCCTCTGCTAATCTTTAGTAGATCTCTGTGTTGACATCAATGAAAATCATAGTCATGAATGCTTCAAAAAATGCTATTGAATGGCTACTAATACTCCCATAGGATATATTCATCATTCATTCCTAACAAACCTTTACCATCTCCATCACTAATCTACTCAGAAATCTCTTCAAGCAATCACACCACTTCTCCTTCAGCCTTCTCTGCTTATACAGTCAATAACATCAACAATACTTCCAACATCCTCTCTTCTTTTAACCTCATGCTTAGGTTTCCTTAATACTTCCTCAATTAGGTTAATACATCTTTTTCCACTTAATCTCCTTCGTAGATCTTAGGGTTAGGTTAGATTCATTGAATCCTTCCAACTTTATGTTCTTCAACTATCCTTTTAGAAATATCTCAAATCTCTTAATAGATTTACAATAAAATATTTTACAGTGCATTAAATGCTTTCATACAATCAATAAATAAAGTCAACACATTTTACATAATCCAAGAATTCAACTATGTCGGCTGGAAATCGAATTCTTCCTCAAATGTAAATTACTGATGCTCGGTCAATACAATGTTCAACTCCTTGGTCTTCATTAGAAAGCTCAGTCACCTCAAAAACTATTTCCTTGGCTAATACTGTCTTCCTCAGCAATTAACTGATGTTCAGTCAACACTGAATTTACTCGGCATATACTAGCTCAATCGACACTAACATCACTCGGCTTAAACTAGATTTCTTCACTTTTGCTTGGTTAAGTCTACCATTTTAGTCTTCATTCTTACTTAGATAAACAATACATTCTCTTATCATTGTGCCACATAATCAAGTACTCATTAAAGTATCAAGATAACTCAACCTTTTCTTAGGTGCTATTGTTACCAACCTTGCCTATCCCCTTCACAACAATCAAATAGATATAGTACTTTCTTAAATAGAAACAGTCTTACTAGTTAAGGTTTGACATCAATGACAATACAACAATTGCTTCAATTGTAGTTTCCAACATAATCCATATATCTACACCTCTTATCATCTATCTTAATAACATTAACATAGGTGGAGAGATGTTTCATCATTTGTTGTAGCTTGTTTGGCCAGTGCATCCACTTCTTTATTTCCTTCTCTATATATGTGTCCAAATATGAGTTCATCAATTGTATCAAGCATGCAGTTTATTTGATTTACCCATTTCTAGAAATGCTAATCCATGGCATATTTTGCACAAATGGCTCCTACAACCATCATTGAGTCACCCTCTAAGTGTAGCTTGTGAAATCCCATTGATATTGTAAGTTTAACCCCTTTCATGATAGCTCAAAATACAACTCTGTTATTAGTGCTTAGACCTATGCGCTCATTCCAAGAGGCCAACACCACACCTCTTTCCTCTCTAATGATGATTCCAATGCCACTCAAACCTAGATTACCTTGTGTAGCCCTGTCAAAGTTTATCTTTACCCATTCCGAATTCAGAGTATCCCACTACATCTTCACATGAGCCTGACATTTAGATACCATAGAGGATGGACCTGACATTTTTGGTATGGTAAGTCCCATAAAATTCTTTGACATTATGTCATCCCAAGTAGTCAAGGCTTCGCAATTAGTGAGAGAGGTAGTTAAATTGGTTAATTTTGTGACAAAGATTTCAATTTTGTGAGTTAATGCTTCCCTCAACATAGCCTTGTCTCTGAAAATCTGCCTATTTTTCTCTTTCCAAATTTCCCATACTATCATGGAAGGGTCCACTTGAAAAAGGCTAGAGAAAAAAATCATCCTTACTTATGTAGGCCACATCTCAAACTAGCACTCCAATGATTGTGTCTTTAGAGATTCCCAGTCAAGTTTTCTTAAGAAGAAATTCTAGCAATAATTAGTATAGGGACACCCAAGGAGGACATGATCTATTGTTTCCTCATGTTGCTTGTAGAGTGGGAACCTTCCTAGATGAGCAATCCCAAACCTATTTAAGTGGTTTTTCATCAAGGTACGTCCCTAAATTTCCCCTTCCATATATCCATCCTCTTCTTGTAGCTACTAATGAGAGCATTCCAAAAAACACTCTTTCTCACTCCCCCAAATAGAGGTTGCCCAAAAATTTCCCTAGTAAGGAAGAAAATTTTAAATCAAAACTTCTAGCCAACTCCATTTGTAAGCTTAGCTATGTATTAAGGAAAACACCTCCAACTTTCTCCAATTGATCAAATTCCCTAAAGCTCTAGCATACTTATTCAAGGTATCTCTAACGGTTCAGGCCTCCACCCTCTTTTCTTTCCTGAATAGGATGGTGTCATCTGCAAAATGTTGGTGGGTGGGATTTGGCACCCATAGGAAGACTTCAACACCAAACCACCTACCATTTTCTTCTGGGCTTGAATAAATCTACCCAAAGCTTTTGACATTATGATGAATAGGAAGGGGGATAACAAGTCCTATTGCCTAATCCCCCTGGTAGAAGAGAAGTATCCTTGAGAAACCCCATTTACAAGGATTGAGAATTGTGGACCATCGATACAACATCTAATCCAATTGATCAAGTCCTCCTTGAACCCAAAATTCTTCAAAAATTTAATCAAAAATCCTTTGTCTACCATTTCGTTAGCCTTCAAAATTTATAGCTTGATTATCATAGATGGGGATCACATTTTCCTAGATGAATGTATAACCTCATGTGCAATGATGATGCCTTCTACAATCAATCTTCCAGGGGAAAATCCACTTTGTTCATTTGAAATAATCTTGGAGAGTACCTTCTTTAGCCGATTGGATATGATTTTGGTGATAACCTTATATATTGTATTATAGAGCACAATTGGCATATAATCTTCCATAGATTATATCACCTTTTTCTTTGGAATGAGCATAAGGAAGGTGTGGTTGGAAGCACCCAACATAACTTTCTTCTTCTTGTATTATTCAACTACGCTATGTAGATCCCTTCCAATGGTGTCCCAAAACATCTGATAAAACTTTGTCGAGAAACCATCTAGCCCCAATGCCTTGTTGGCTCCAAGACTAAATATTTCCTTTTTGGTTTCCTCAAGACTGATTTATTTATACAGTTCCTGATTATTGACATCAGAAATGATCATGGGAATGTGACTTAAAACTTTAGCCATGTCTTCCTTATGATCCACGGTTTCCCTATTGAAAGTTTCTTCAAAATGAGTGACTATTTTTTGGTTCACATCAGCCTTTGATGCAGCCCTTGAGCCATCCTCTTTGGTGATTTCATTGATACAACATCTGTTCCTTGTGGCTAGTGTAGATTTGTGAAAAAATTTCATGTTCTTATCCCCCTCTTTCAGCCAATCCTCCCTTGATTTTTGTTTCCAAAAAAATTCATCTCTGGCGAGAATTTCTTCAAGGTTCACTATCAGTTCTTTCTCCTTCATGAAATTATCTTTAACCACCCCTTGAGCAATAACTTTCTCATTGAGAGCAGACAATTCTTCCTCTACTCTCTCCTCCTTAAAAATATCCTTGAAGGTGTGTTGATTCCAACTCCTCAACCTATCCTTTACATGTTTGAACTTTTCTTTGAATTGAATCATTTTTGGTTTATCCTTGCATTTGATCTCCTTCCACCAACCATCAGTTAGTCTAGGTAAACTTTTTTACCTTATTTTCATGTTCTCAAAATGAAAGGGGGAACCTCCATGCTTTTTCTCTTGCTTAAATGAGAGTTGAACCGAGAAGTGGTCCAAACCCATGAAGGGTAGTATGATGGAGGTAAATGAATCAGAGTCTTCCTCCCATTTTTCACTAATGAAGAAGTGATCCAACATCTCAGCTATATTTGTGAATCCTTTCTATCTATTAGTCCGTGTGTATATGCAATTGAAGGAGATCACTTCTTTTAAATTGTAGTTATGCACCCATTCTTGGAAATATAAATGAACCCTAGTCACATTATGTAGTCCACTGAGATTTTGTGAATTATCCAAAGTTGCATTGAAGTAACCTCCTATGATGTGAGGCATGTCTCCAACTTTCTCCAGCCAAGATTTCAACTCCCCCCACAAGGTTCTCTTTGTGAGTGATGCAATCGGGCCATATACATTCGTAAGATGAAATTCACAATTAGTGCATAGTGATATGTACTTAACATTCATCCAATGTTGACCATGATTAAGGGGCACAGATATATAGGTCAATGGGCTCCATAGTATGCATAGTACTCTAGAGGCACCTCTGGCCTCCATACATAATCCTTCCCACTTCTTCCATTTGTGGATTCACTTATCCCCTTCTGCCTGGTCCCATTTCGTTTCTTAAAATATCACAATATCTTCTCTACTTTGATCTATTTGGAACTTCAAAAGGTTCCATTTACTAGGGGCATTCATGCCCCTAGCATTCCATGTTATGATTTTTAAAAATGAAGTGTCTTTTTTGTAAATGTATTTAAAATAAATAAAAATTTCCAACTCATTTTCATAGCTTGGTAAACAGGATCACAATTTTTGACGTATGGGTGCCCATTTCTATTGCTACTACCGACCTTGTTAGCTAATTTTCTCTTGATTCTAGGTACGTATCATTGTTTTAAATTATTTTTCTTTATTTTTTATTATTTTTTCATTAAAAATTATAGTTTAATGTCATTTCTAACTAGTTAAATGAGTAATTGTTTAGTTTCAACTTTGTTTTCTAATTTAGCATATAAATAATTATATTTTATGTTTCATTTAGTTATCTTTATTTTTAATTTACTTTGTAAATTATTGTACCAAACTAGAAAACTAAAAAAAACTATTAGAACTTAATTTAACCCTACTTAGAAAATAAAAACGTAAACCAAGACACAATTGAAATATGAAACCCTAAGTAGAAAAAAAAACATAAACCTAGACACAACTAAAATAAGGAACCATAGGTAGAAAATAAAAATATCAACCTAGACATAGCTGAAATAATAAACCCTAGGTAGAAACAAAAACATAAACGTAGACACAACTAAAATATGAAACTCCCTCTCTCTCTCTCTCTCACACACACACACACACATACCTCCCTTGAGTGATCCTGATGTTTCCCATGATGCCCATGGTAGATATGATGATGCTGATGGTGGCACACGTGGTGATGTTGGATATGAGATCACATCATATGTTGATTTTCTCTATGTGAACGACGATCATCCCGCAGAGGTAAATTTAATTATAATTTATAGTGCAATATTAAATTTCATATTTATATAAATATGAAACATAACATGTGGATTTTTTGGTGAATAGAGGAGGGTTGACACTACATCATTCATTGGTTGTCATCATATGAAAATTCACACCTCGAGATCTTGGTGCCCCATTCATGGTATGCACTTTGATCCAGATACATTTAAGTACATTTAAAATTTATACAATTAAAACTTTACTTGATAATGTGTTTGACATGTTTTTTCAATTTTATAGGGTGCTTCATGTAACACTGAGATTGGTAGTTCTTCATGCTTTTCTCCATCGGTCACTGAGACTTAGCTACATATACCTGTACTATGTTTTTTGTTCATTAATTTTAAGTGTTTATATGCTTACTAATTTATGCACAACTTTGATTCATACTTATTTTTTTGCAATTGTAGGCTTTTGGATTGTCTCATGGTGCATCACATTTACGTCCTAAATCATCAGTGACATTATCTACATGTCACACACCTAATGTACATGATTTTATTCCATAAATTTATATTCAAGTTATATATACTTTATAATTTATGTATATACTATAAGTTTGATTCATGCTTTATATATGTTGTTCGGGTCGACACCACCATGGCTCTTGGCATGGCTATAGGATTAAGCCAAATACAGTCATCAACATTTTCCTTTGAGGTCATGATTAAAAGTAATTTTCAATGTATATTGTGTATCTATCTTTTATACCTGAATTATCAAAATTTTGTAATGTTTTTTTTTAACAGAACTTGACTGCATCCACTTTTGATGTACCTAAGAGAGGACCTCCATGTCCCACTGAGGGCATTATTGAGCATGGACGCATGGTAAAATTTTATATGTTTAAATTAATATTAATTAGTTTTTAAGTGAATTATGCAAGTCATTTGAATTAAGTTCATGCATATATAGTCTTCTGATGTGATCTTTTAAAAATGTACACATGGATGAGGCAACTCAGGAGTAGACACAACATGATGGTGCATCTAAGTCACCTTCATGTGGAGTGAAGAGGACTGTAGATCAGATCAATGACCATAGTTATATTATACATGTCACATACATTATTTTCACTTTTTATATGATGGACATTTTTTTATTGGCACATGTTATATATGTTATCAAGACTTGTTATCATGTTATTTGGACTTGTGTTATCAGGACTTCTTGTCATATTATTTTGACTTATTTTTAGAGTGGGAATTAAATTATGAGGACTTGTTTGTTACTATAAATGCTAGTAATGTTAAAGATTGATTATTTGATGGTGATGATGATGAATACTGACCAAGATCAGAAGAATATAGGAGAGTATAAAGGTTAGATACGTTATTTTCTTGTCATTGATGTCAAGAAATTGATTTCTTGTTTATATTATGTTGCCATATCATTTGGTATATGATATAAGATGAATGAGTTAAGGAGAAGAAATGAGATATTGTGAAGCTGAAGAACTTAATTGGGAAACTGATACAGATTAGACAATGTTAAGATCATGTTGATATAATTATTTTCAACCTAACATATGATTATGTTAAGTTAGTAAAGCATGGTAATGAAGATTTGACAAGTCGGAAAGTTAAGTTGTTTTGACTACCAAGTAGGATATGTCACTCGGTAAGGTAAAGGTAAAAGTAAATGTCACTCGGTAAAGAAAAAGTAACTCAAGGCACCAAGCAATAAAGTTTAAGGCACCGAGTGAAGGTAACCAAAATTTAGATGAACACGGAGCAAGGAATATATATTAAATAAGGATTAAATCAATATTTAATGATTAGCTATGATGAGTTGGATGATCATGATGATGAGGAGAGTTAGTTACAAAGATCTATGGTTATGAAAATTCAAGATGAAGATCTATGAAAAGATCTAAATAGAAAAAAGAGATGGAACAAGTTTCAAGAAAATTTCAAGTTCCTAAGTGAAAATAAAATGTATTACTAATCCATATTCAAGGTATAATGAATTGGATGGTTAAGATTGATTAAAGGAAAAAGTAATAGAGGAGATTAAGATGCAAAATTTTTCTATATAAAGGATGAGCTTGTATGGACAAATCACTGGCAAAGTGATAAAAAGAAGAGTCACCAACTAAAGCAGTGAAGAAGGAACAAAGAGATTTCGAACATGTAAGAAGGATCTGATGAAGTATTGATGTCAATGGATAATGAAGAATTGAAGTGAATATTGAAGAGTGCACAAAGGATCTCATTAAGAAAAGATAGTTGAAAATCTACAGGTCAATTTAACTACTGTTGCTTACTAACATTTGTAACAGAGAAATCTCTTAACAGAGTAGACCTAACAGTCTTATTGTAAAATCCTTGAAAAAGGTAACATTCTAGAAAGAGTGTTTGAAGCCCTCTAAGAATGCCACTCCTAATAGGGTGAAGATCCTAATAGATCTAATGTAAATCCCTTGATCGGGTCACACCTAACAGTGTGTATTGTAATCTTTAACTAGATTGGCTCTTAATCTGGAGTACTTCAAAAGAGTATTTTCTTAGTAGGTGACAATTCCCATAGTGGTTTTTCCCAAAACCAAGTTTCCACGTTAAATATTGGTATTATATGTGGTGTGTGATTTATGTGATTAATTTACTAATTGTTAAAGTTTATTTATTGTTCTCGATAAATAGTGAACTATTTTTAACTGAGCTTCTACTGAGTTAATTAGAGAAATTTTTTTAAGGTATTTGGAATCAGGGATTACTGATTCACCCCCCTCCATAATCCCACAATTGGTATTAGATTAGACCTAGCAGTCTTATTGTAAAATCCTTGAAAAAGGTAACATTATAGAAAGAGTGTTTGAATCCCTCTAACAAGGCCACTCCTAATAGGGTGAAAATCCTAATAGATCTGATGTAAATCCCTTGAATGGATCACACCTAATAGTGTGTTTTGTAATCTTTAATCAGACTGGCTCTTAACTAGGTGCACTTCAGAAGAGTATTTTCTTAGTGGGTGACAATTCCCACAGTGGTTTTTCCCAAAGATGGGTTTCCACGTTAAATATTGGTGTTACATGTGATGCATGATTTATGTGATTGATTTGCTGATTGGTAAAGTTTATTTATACTTGTCAATAAGTAGTGAATTGTGTTTAACCAAGCTGCTACCAAGTTAATCAGAGAAATTTTTTTAAGGTATTTGGAATCAGAGATTGCTGATTCCCCCCCCCGCTCCTCTCCATAATCTAACATTGTTATCATATATTACTTGGATTTGTTGTTAGAGTAGGACTTTGTCATATGATTATATATATCATGAGTTGATATGATGGTCATTATGATACATATTATTATAGGAATTGTTATGTTATTTATCTTATTCATGGATTTTTAATCCTATTTCATGGTTTTTTCAAATAGTGGTTTGAATGTAGATATATGAGCTTATGTAATATGATCATTTCATATCAATTTTAATTAAACATCCATTACATAATTGATCTTTAATTGGGACTATTTATTCATATTATTGTTAAAATAATAACAAAATAATCAAGAAGAAGAAGTATCTCATGAATGAGAGAAGGAGAGCCATCTCTTAATAGAGATGTGAGAAAGGAGTTACATTGTAACTCCCATTTCTATGTATGCTACATTTCACTAGTGTGTGAGACAAGTGTAGGATTCCTCATAAGGAGGAATATCTATTTTCCTTAATAAAGGAAATTACAAATATTACATGTCCTCCCACTTGGACTAGAGGATGAATACATTAGGATACCTTGGTTTATCTTTAAATACATAAATTGCCAAGGAAAGATTAAATTCTAATACCCCTCTTTAATCTTTACTTGGGGTAATTACATCAATAGGTATCAAACCCAAATGTTTACAATGAATTTGAGATGTTTCTTTTGAAAGAGTCTTCACTGGGATGTCTTTGGCTTGATCATCTTGAATGTCTTCAACTTGTGCTTTGGAGCTTGAATGGTACACATGACTTTTGGCAAAGTGAATAGCATGTTGAGGGGAGACCAAATCTTTAAGAGACAATTGAAATTCTTGAGATGTATTTATGCATTCTGTATATTTATTTCCACTAGAAAGTATAGGTGGAGCATAATCAACACTTGAGCCTACAAAAAAGCAAAAACCACTAGTAGAGTGCCCATCATTGGGATCATCTAGTGCTGAATCAGTAAAACTTTGGAAAATATTATATTGTGAATCATGAGAATAATAATTAGGAATGCAATCTTCAGTTGCATAAGGAAAGTCTGTAGTGTATTCATCATAATATGAAGCATTAATAGGAGTTAATATAAGCATCATTATCATTAACCTTGACAAAAATCATAGGATTAGTACTATCACCATGAATTTCATCTTGAGTGACAAGAATATCTTGTAAAGTAACATTAAGAAAGTTAGATATAATTTCCTCTTCTTGGTCAAACATATCATCAACACGAGAGCAAGGAGGAGTAAACAGATTATTAAAATTATTAATATCATCACTGCTAGGAGGAACAAAATCATTAGGAGTATCATTAGTATCTTTATGTTCATCATTATCCTTTTGAAGAGTATCAGTATTATCCTTAATGTTAGGAGTAGAAACAGAGATATGGTTATCTTTCAAATCAGGAACATAAAGCACATGATGTAATTTACCATTTGGAACAGAAACATTACCATTTCCTTCAACTTGACAACAATAATTATCAGCTAAAGAAATAGGAGTATTCATAGAATCACGTTGCAGAGAATCAAAGACTTCCTTATGGGATGAAACATGTTGAGATGCACCCCAGTCAAGTGGTTTAGAAGCATTAAAATAGATAGTAAAAGTAGAATGAGATTGATTTCCATTAGATTTTTCATTTGAGTAGTTTTGAGAATTATATTGATCATCCTTTTGTTTCTTAAAATAGTTATGTATTAAGTGACCATCTTTACTACAATAGGTGCAATGTGGCCTATTTGAATGATTATGATAGTTATTGGAAGGCCTAGAATTGTAATGATTATTAAATTGTTGGCCTGAGTTATTATTAGAATTATTAGTATTGTTAGATCATTGATAGTTTTGGTTACTTTGATTAGTGTTAGAAGATCTATTGTTATTATGACTTTGAGAGACATAAGCATGTTCATGAGTTTTAAGTATGCCAAACTAAATTAATTTAGCTTCCTCTTGATGCAACATATTTTGAAAGATAACATAAGTTAGTTGAGATGCTAAAGAAGGAATAGCTAATTGAGAGTAAATGTTAGTAATAAACTGTTGGAACTGTCTAGGCAAACATTTACGAATAATTATATGGATTATCCTTAAATCAGAAAGAGGAAATTCTAAACCAATTAGTAAAACTTTAATAGAATCAAACTTAAGCAAGAAATCATCAACAGAGTTGAAATTGGTATACCTGAGGTCTTCAAGTTGGTCTTGAAGCTGGATTTTTCGAGTTTCATCTGCACTGTCATAGGTATTTTTCAGGATGTCCCAAGCTTGATGGGCTTCTATACAAGTAGAGATTAAAACATACAATTTGGGACTTAAGGAGATCCCTATTAAACCAAGTGCTTCCTCATTTTTAGTCTGCCAAGCAGTTTGGTTAGCTTGAGGAGTAGAGGCTGCTGGTTTTGAACTGGCATCAGTAGCAATATCTAAAATGTGTCTAAATCTAAAGATGAAGGTCATGTGAGTTTTCCATGCATGATAATTTGTACTGGTTAACTTAATTTATGGCATCAGGGTAGTCATGGTAAAAAAAGAGTTCGAAACTAGGGATAAACAGAGAAAAATGGTCACAGAAATCAGAAAATTAAAACAGAAAATATACACTTGCATACAATAGAAGAAAGCTATAAAAGCTTACGCTAATGAGACATGCAAGGGGAAAAAAATAACCAGAGGAAACACTGAAACTAAAAACTTAACTAAATCTATTGCATGTTTGAAGTAAAAACCAAATTAGAGTTGAACATGTAAGGAAATGTTAAGGAAAGATATACTAAAAAAGATAATAATAAAATGATCCCAACTTGCAATGAAATGTTAGCTAAATCGAAGCCAATAAAAAACTCAAAAAAAAAATACTAAAAAGTTAAAAAAGGTTCAAACCTGCAATGAAATGATAGGAAAAAGAATATATTAAAAAACACTTAAGATTCAATCTAACAATGAAAAAAAAACACAAAGCTAAGATTCTTTCAATTAAAAAGATTCATTCTAACAAACTTATTTGACCATGCAATTAAATAATAGAAATTAATATAATTCTAATTTTTATTTTTATTTTTTAATGAGAAAAAATAATTTTCAATCTTGAATCAAACCGAGAAGGCTAAGAAACAAGGAATGCTAATAAACTACTAAAAGGATGCTAAAAAAAATGCAAATAAACTACAAATCTAAAAATGGTACTAAAAAAACTATTGAAATCAAGCTCGAACAAATTAACTCTCCTCATACAAATTAAAAAATAGGTACCATGTATGAGAAGGCGAGCTTGACACATCAAAATAGTCTAAAAGGACAAGCAGCCATAAATTGGGTTTTAAAGAGAGATTCAATAAACAGTGTTTGTAAAACCCTAAAACAAACTGCCACCTGCCAATGCGCCGGGATCTCCCGCCATCAAAAGAAAGTGAGAAGATTTTTCCCCATCTAGATTTAATTTCTGGTCTCACAAAGAATCAAAAATAGTTAATTTAAAATTTTTTGAAGCCTTTTCTCAGATCTATGAGCACCTACCTGCGGCTTACAAATAGCCTCTGCACACTCACGACATAATCCGAAGGAGAAAGCTAAGAAAGAAAGCTAAAAAAAAGATACTAAAACTTACATAGCTGTAATGAAATGATTACAAATGTTTAAAAAAAGAAAATGTCTGGTGTTGAAGCAACAAAGGTCTTGGACTATGTGGAAAGTTATCCAACTGGGTATAGAGTGGATTCAAAGCTCAAGCTCAACCCACATAATCCAATTGCTCTTGCTGATTGCTAAATCGATTGGAGTGAGATCTACAAGTTACGTGAAACACCACAGCTATAAAACACTGGCATTCCCTTGCCAAAGTTGAGTAGCAGAGACGCAACCAGAATGAATGAAACTCCACATGAAAGGAAGAATACAAAAAAATAGGAGATGAAAAAACCCCGAGGCAAAAAGGGCTAACCAAAAAATAGATTGAAACAAGCATGCATAGAGTGCTGACCTCAGAGATCTCAGCAACACCTACTAAGGAGGTGCCGTAGAGTCTGCAGCAGCTGGGGGCTAAGCGCAAGGTCACGGCTACAAACCCTATACAAATCCAATACAAAGGAAAAACCGATACAAACCCTTCAAGCTCAACATGAGGATAATGCTTGAGGCTGGTCTAAAGAGAATTAAAAAATGAAAAAAATGAGAGAAAGAGTGCAGATAGCCACTAGACACTGAAGATAAAGTAAAACCAACTGTGAAAAACAAAGAAACAACGCCGAATAAGATAGCCTACAAAACTTATTGCTATGTATCTATTTAGCAATTTATATATAACTGTCTATTTGATAACTGTCTATTTGATAACTGTCTATTTGATAACTGTCTGTGTAACAATATATTTGCATGCAACCAGTCGAACACACCAAAAGAGGAGAACAAACGAAAGCAAAATGAGAGAGCAAAGCAGTGAGCAGATGTAGAACTTCCAAGAGTGCAGTGACAATATAAGTAAAAGGAGAACTACGAGCAGTTTTGGAGTTACAAAAAAAAATGCCCTCTAACAAAACCAAGAATGTTAAGAGAGATTATAATGACTAGATTCCTTTTTAAAAAAAATAGAGCTCATCCAATGCATGCAACCAAAAAGAACTCATAAATGATTAGGACGAACAAAAAATGCATGCATGCAATAATAAAGAACATGCAAGCAAAGATTAGAAACAATGCATGCAAGAAATAATAAGGAACCTGCAAGCAAAGATTAGAAACAACGCATGCAAAGGAGATGAAGAGGAAACGTATGGATTACTGCTATAACAGAAAAAGATACTTAAAAAAATTGACAAAGAAGAAAATGAAGATAATCCCCGTTATTTTCCAAATATATATATATAATTTAAAGAAAAGTATTCAAACATATGGTCAATAATTTTGATTTATATAACTAAGGATAACATCCCAAAAGAATTTCTCAAATTGAATATCATCAATTCCCCACGCTCACAGTAAACTAAATAAAAAACTAATTAAAGAGAACTATATAATAAACAAATTTAAAAAATTTGAGATATTATTACCTGCACACACAAATATAAATGTGAATTATTTTCTTTATCAATAATGAAACGAAAAGATAAATCGGGTTTGGCAGTAAACCAGCCAAACCCCAAAAAAATTTCAAAATTTTTATTTCTTAATCAGATTAGTCAACAATATATACTAACAATAAACTCTCTCAAGAGTCTCCGAAATTGGAGTGCTCCAAGATATGGTAGCTCCTTCACCTGTACAGTCAATAATAGATTAAACCAACCTGCTCTAATACCATGTTAAAATAATAACAAAATATAGAGAGAATTAGGAACTTGTTTAATCAATGAGCTTAGGAATAAGAATATTTACAATGAATTAATGCAAAAACTAGGAGCATTCACCAAAACCAAGCAACAAAGGAGACAAGATTTTGAAGGGGGAAAAGCATAAAAACACCCTCGTGATATTAATGAAAGTGGCAACAAATGCCTAAGAATGAGAGAGAGAGAGTGAGAGCAAAGCTCATACAAAATAATCAAGAAGAAGAAGTATCTCATGAATGAGAGGAAAGCCATCTCTTAATAGAGATGTGAGAAATGAGTTACATTGTAACTCCCATTTCTGTGTATGCCACATTTCGCTAGTGTGTGAGACAAGTGTAGGATTCCTCATAAGGAGTAAATACTATTTTCCTTAATAAAGGAAATTACAAATATTACATGTCCTCCCACTTGGACTAGAGGACAAATACATTAGGATACCTTGGTTTATCCTTAAATACATAAATTACCAAGGAAAGATTAAATTCTAACAGTAATTGACAAGAACAATATAGATGTAAGTAATAGTGACTTTGATTAACTATAAAAAAAGCATCTCTCTAACAATGAGATCTATTCATTTGAACTATGAATATGGATGTACAAATAACTCTATCATTATTTATTAGTGAACATAGGACCAATGTATATAGTTTAATATAACTTAGAACAAAATTAGATGAATACAACTATGAATCTAACTTATATTTAAAACAAAATTGGATGAATAAAAATGAACTCATGTTGTTTATAAAACCAAAATTGGACGAATACAAGTGTGCATTGACCTGCATAAATAGTTCATGTATATGTTCTTCCAGAGGTCCCGCATCATAAAAATGAATGTTGAAATGCTAGAAAATATGCATTTAAATGTAAAGCTCATTTAAAGTCAATTTTCATTTATTTCAAATTTATCTCTAAATTAGCTCTACATATGACACTTGAAATAAGACATCTACATATAGAACAACAAATGAAAGTAAGACAAACAACAAAAAATTACATGTATAAATGTGATTCAACCTAATGTACCATCAACATCCTCTCTTTTCTATAATGCATCTATGATTGCCTCATGCTCTTCCATTGAAAGTATCCATAATATTTTATTAGCAGGTCTCCCTTTGTATCTTTTCAATTTGATATTTGTTTCCACTACCAAATGGGAATAGTGTATAATCTTCTTTTCTGATTGGTATTCTTCAAAAGATGGTAAATCATTCCTTCTTGTTAGGTATTTGTGTAGCCATGTACCAACTACCACAACTAACCCAATTGGATACTAATAACTGTCATGATCTACTTGATGACATATCATATTTTTATTAGGTTCTACAAATCGAGCTAGCCAATACTCAGTCTTCTCTTCATTATCCTTGGGTGAAACAACAACATACACATGTCCTACAAATTTTTTTTAAGTACATGCACAAATAAAACTTGTTAGATTTATAATTTAAATATAATCATAAACTATATGACATACATAACTAATATAATTTAAAGTTTTACAATAAATTGAATTAAATTACCAGGTTGTATGAGGTCTGAAACATGATCATAATCTTCTGATGGAAATGCATGATCTAGGTCTTCATTTCTTATATCATCTTGATCGTGTGTCTCACTAGGTGCTAAGAATTTTTGTTTCCATTCCTCAACCCATTATGTATTTTCACATTCTTCACATTCACGTGCAACACAAAATTGACAAAAACATGCAAGATCCCTAGTCCATATAGTCCAAGTGTTAGAATTATAACTCCTAAATGAATGCCATTTAGCCGATCTATTGATTGTATCACAATCATATCTTGAAAGGATATTCTTCTCTTCAAAAAGCCAAAAGAAATGTCTGATTGTAGAGTTCTGACTTGATCCTATAGACAAACTATTTTAACACCATTCAAAAATTGTACGTGCATCTTTAAATTTTGATTTTTCCTCAAATTTGAGTTTCTCTTTGCAAAGGGCTCTCTTAACACATGCACTGGAACCATCATGTTCTCCCTTCTTATGTCCAGCCTAAAAAAAACTCAAGATATGTTAGATATTTATTTACTTATGTGTCCTACTCAACCAATAAATTTTTTTAGCATTCTTCAATATACATGTACAGTTATCTGACCATATTACATGTTGTGTTATATGAATTTCTCTCTCCCTTAAATTCTCATAAAAGCTCTTAAAGAAATAATAGACAAACTGTGATGAGTGTAATTTATTATCACTCATATAGAAATGACACTCTCTTAATATTTTGCAATCCTCTTTTTTACTATCAAGTGCATGCCTATAGACAATATGAACAAAAAATGTTACTTACACTGAATTATAATATTGCAGCTAGATCTCATCTTGTGGTGCAAGCATGTAGTTCTTTGCAAAGTCAATGAGTGAAAGTATACTACCAATTTAAAATATATTCTTACATATGTGAAATTGTCCATCGAGCCATCTAGCATTGTGAGAGTATTTCACATATTTAGGTATGACCTTACTCTTGAATTCATTCATAAATGGATGAACACTAACTTTTTCAGTTATTAGATTGTACCATTTTCCAACCTTTCCATCTTTCAATGGATACTCAATAGTTTTATATTTTTCTACATCAACTAATTATTGTCCAAAATCAATTGAAAGATTTTCATGGAAACATTCATCTAATAATGTAAGATTGCCACATACATCACATACACTAGAAACACATATATTCAAAAGATAAAATTGCTCACTAGGATGGTTACAAAACAAACTTGATATAAAATCCTTTATAGTTTGAGGTGGTATATTTATACCACATTCTTGCTTGACATTTCATTAGTATGCATGGTAGAACGTATAGATCAAAGAATGTCATAATGATAACAAAATTGAACATGATTTTTGCAACAACATGTGACTCTTTCCTTGTTAATCCTTACATACCACGGTTTACATTTTTTAAAAGATCTTTGACTAATACTAATAGTTAACACCTTATCATCCACAATTTTTTTATACAATTCAGTTTGAGTCATATCCAAAAGGTGTTTTGGATGTGGATCATGAATTTTTGAGCCGACTCTTAATTTAAGAACATCTCTGGTATTAGGTAATACCCTTATATTATCATGCCAAAATGTTTCAATCAAAGTTTTGACTTCATGACCAGTAAGTTTCATGTCAGACCTTGGGAGTTTGCCACTAAAGGTCCATAAATGGTTTATTAGATCACTTTCAAAGTTAACTCTTCTCTTTATAGTTGTTGCTAAAGTTTTACGATGAATATTAAGATATCCACTTATGTTTGTATCATTATTTTATCAGTAGTAGTTTTATTTACTAAAGCTGTTGTTATTGCTCGTCGTGCCATATTACTATCTTTAGAATGACTTTTCTTTCCGGTTGTGTCAAAAAAACTAGAAATAGTTGATACAATTTATATAAAGACTCATCCTTCTTGGATTTCATATAAATGCCTAACCTCTTCATCACTTTTTGTATTTTAGTTATTTTAATTAATTGTAACATTAGTTGACATTGAAACCCAAAATTATTATTATAATTTTTTTTTGTCTAAACAATCTAGTCGTGCGTGTCCTAATCTGTCTCCATTAAACCAAACCACGTAGATTGTCTAGCACATCACTTTTAATTTGAAATTGTTCATTAATTTCATTATCATTCAAAGGGGTTTCTTTCTCAATTGGTATTTCTATGTCTAAATTCATATTGTTGATTTCAATTTGAATTAGGGTTTGAATTTCACTTTCAATCGAGGTTTAACTTTCAGTTCCTTTATCATTATGATTAAAATTACTAATTTGTGGAGTTTGATGTGCAATAAAATCTATTACTCTATTTTCAGGAATAAAATCTAAATCATCTATATTGTAACTTGCTTCTACCAAATGATCAAGTTCTTTATTAGAATAAGTTATATTTGGCTGTGAAGACATACCTATATCCAATATTAGATTAGAAGATGCACCTGAATTTTCTTCTATTGTATTTTCTTCTTCAACCTCTGCATCCATCATGGTATCTTCATTATTTTCCTCTTCTGAAATAATTGTTGAACTCGATGCTCCAACATTATTCAGTTTTCAAACTCTTTCTCTTATTTATCATTGTTGTTTTGCCTCCTCTCTATTTTCTACAACCTCCTTAGTTGTTAGAACCTTCCTTTTCCTCTTTTTGCATTGCTTTGATCCCATGTTTGCACCAAAATTTAGATTTAAAGGATTCTCTTCATGTCAGATCTAAAATAAGACAAAAAAAGAATGTTTATTAAAATTATTGTCTGTAGTACAGATCAGTCAAAAAAATGATTGAATACTCATCAATCATTGAGATTAGGCCCACAGTCCTATTTTTTTCTGCAATGGATCTTTAAGAAATAAGCACTCGTTATTTAAATGAAATGGGTGCCTGTTTCGGTTTCAATGGTCCAAATAGAAATGGGCACCCATTTTTTGAATTTTGCAAAATGGGTGCCCGTTTCTTAAAACTATGACCGGGAACCATATTGACACCTTGGTTTTTGGTTCGGGATAGGCTTGGTGGGACCAAGCCTATGCTTGGGCCTATAAAAATATGGCTAAGGCATTGGAATATAAAATGTATGCCTTGTTATAATTTTTTGGATGCCTTCTCGAATGAATATTTTGACGAAATGAAAAACCCATTTTAGTTCTTATTGTACAGATTTTAAAAATATAATTTCATAGTGATATGAGAAATTTTATTATTTTTACAATATTTACTAAGCCAAAGTGGTACCTAAACTTGAAATACTAAGGTTAACTAAAGTTTTAATAACTTTTTTGATTTTATGTTTTTTGAAAAATGAATGATATGACATCAATATACATAGAATTTCCTTCAAGATAAAAAACAATTTGCAAAAAGGTGAAGTTATAATCGAATTATGGTGGCTATACTCCAAAGGTTTAAAAAATGTACTTTATAGTCAATTAAAATTTAATTAAAAAAAAGAAAAAATATTATCATCAATCTTCAGAGTTTTAGGTACCTTTCCCTAGAAGGATTCACAAAAATTCATTTATTTACTTCAAAAAAGGGTGGTCGTACACGTGTGTGGTGTGGTCCTGAAACATGTATTTTGGAAAAGTGGGTTTTAAACATGCCTACTAAAATGCAATTTATACCATGTGGTATTGAAATAAATTACATATTTGAAAAGTAGACTTTGAGAACTACATTTTATATTGCTCAAGTTTTACGAGATTCAATCTTTAAGTGCCTCAAATTTTTACATCAATTGACATAAATTTTGGAAAATAGGGAAAACACTTCCACTTTTTGCCCAAAAGTGGTACTCAACTTCTTGTAGCCACCCACTATACATAAATAGTTTTTATCTCTACATCTCATCACTAGTATTCTTCTACTCTAGACATTGAATCAAGGATACTTTCTCAATCCTCTTATATTTTAAACAAATTTTATTCCTATAACATAACTTCTTCATTTATTCAAAACCTAGGTCTAGTATATTTCTTAGGAACTAAACACTATCTTGGAAAAAATAGATTAAAGAAAGAAACAAACTATATTTATAATATATTTCTTTATGCATCATAAAATACATCTTCTCTGCATTAAGATAGTTTAAAAATTACCCTATAGATAATGAACCTAAATAGAATATAACCACTCATATAATCCCACATTTTTCTTGAAGATTATTTTCCACTCGTTGCCTTCTTTGATGCATATTTGATGATAATTAATTTTTTAACTAATTTTGATTCAATCAAGAAATCAATCCAATCATCCATCCCCAAGAGTTAAAATTTGTACTTAATTGTGATCTTGTTGATGGCTCTAGAATTATTGTACATCTTGCACTCTCATCATTTCTTATAAAATAATATTACTAGTAACACAAACAATTTTAGAGCTATCAATACCACATGAGATAAAAATCTCCTTATCATCAATATTTGTATTAGTGCTCACACTTGTCAATTCATCTTCTCATTCTCCTTTGATATGAACCACTAGGATATATGGCTTCATTTGGTAAGGTTTCTTCAACTATGAACTCCATTTGATGAGCAATACTCCTTTTCTATGGAAACCTCTTGGACAACTCACTAGAGAAGAATTATTCATACTCATATAGATTCTTTAGTTCATGCATAAAATCTATTAATCATGCCATATATTCCTTTATGTCATTATGGAGAATAGAAAATCTAATTCCTATGTCTTGAAATTCTTTTTGAACACTTTTCTTGAGATAAACTTCACTCTAGATTTCATTTTATATTCTTCAAAGGATTCAAGATATACCACTTTCCAATCCATAATAGGTATGTACATGAAGATGGTGAACAAAGAGGAGGGTATAGTTATACAATTCTATGGGATCCTACCCAATTCTAGTTGTTCCCTTGGAATTGGATGCACTCTACTAACCCACCACTCATATTATGTATGTAACATCATATTATGTATGTAAAAAGAGTGCCTCTTCCCCCCTCCCCCTCTATTATGGTCAAGGATGACCCCTACTATTATAAGGGTAAGGGTAAGGGGAAGGACCTTCTAGTGCATGCATGAAAAGGGCCCCCACTATTCTATGGAGGATGGGGTATGCATATGACATATATAATCTAGTTGTGTTCATATTTAGGTGTGTCTAGGTGTTCACGAGGATTAGTCATTGGATGGGTTGTTAAGGAACCCCAGGTGGGAAACTAAAATTCTTGGTGTTCATGGGGCTCTTACTATTATATGGGGAATTTTATGTATAAAATCAAGCTTGACACTATTATTGGACCTTATCCTTACCCCTTCTATGGAAAAGGAGAAGGGGCCCCTGCATGTGGGTATGCATATTTCCTACCGATGCATGCATGCATAGGGATTCTATTGGGAGGTATGTATATTTCCCATGCATGTATAGGGGGGATCCTACCTATGGCACCTACTATTTTCTAGGGCCTTTTGGTGCATGCATGCATGTAGAGGGCCCCTACTATTCTATGGGGCATGTTACGTATAGAATCAAGCAATAATAGGAGAATAGGGTGAATAGTAGGGCTATCAAAACTATAGTTTACAACCCCCTACATGTAGAATTGGTTTCCCTCCACTCACAATAAAATAGGCCATTGAGGAAGACCATGCCACCTCCTATGGGTCATCCTGGCAGCCACTTAGGGCTCCAAACCCCATTACAAGCTACTTCCCTAACCATAAGTTTAAAACCAAGAATGTAAACAGGATCCCTCTGCAGCTTAATTTTCACCAATGAGTCTCCAACACACAATGCACACATAGCCTAAATAAATCATTGATCAAGATCAGAAAAAAATAGTTACAATCAAAGGGCTAAGCTAATTGTAGACTAGGCTTTTGAGGATACCTGTTTTGAAAGCTTCAAGCCAAACAAACATTAGATTTTAACCTAGCATGAAATCAATCCAAAACAAAGAAAACTCTAAACTAAGCCACCTCAGATAGAGCTTAAACAGGTGCACCCAAGCACTGTTTGATTTGCTCTTGCTTAAGGGGATGTGGGTTTTCTCTCTAAGCACTTGGAGCATGTTCCTTATGCATTTTAGGATGGATTGAGATCCATGAAAACCCCAAAAATGGCACAAAATAGGTATAGAACACCTGATTTGCCCCTAAGGCCTCAAGGATCCAAATGATGCTGAAATGAAAATTAAGCTACATGATGCTTATGCTAAGATTGTTATTAACCAAATAGAGATGTGATATGGATGATATGCTTATACAAAACAATGGAAGAAACTAGGTCAATCCATTAAATCTATGCTAAGATGTGTTTTAAGAAAGCTTGAAAATGATGAAAAACTAACAATTAGTATTGATTATGTTAAGTCTAGAGCTAAAAGAGCATGATAACAATGCATGAAGATGAAAGACTAAGCTAATGTATTGCTCTTGGAAGAGGGAGTATTTATAGGATTTCCTAAGGGCTTTGGTTAGGAAGAAAGGTTAGAGTTTGGGGTAAGGTTAGGGTTTGAGTCAAGAGGATAAGGATGAAGACTTTCTAGAAGAGTCTAGGCTTTTCTAGGGATAAGGAGGAATTTAAGAGATAAATAAAAGTTTATTTATCTCAAAGGCTTTAATGATTTTGAGGCTCATTAGGGGAAGGGTTTGACTAGGAGTCAAAGGAGACTTAGATTAGCTTAGGGAAAGTAGGTAATTTCCCCTAAATGGGTTTAGGGAAGGATTATGAAGGTTCTAGAAGAGTCTAGAGTTTTCCTAGGGTAAATTAGGAATTGAGGATTAATATTTAATCTTAATTAAATATCTTGAGTTGGGATTAGGATTAGGAAAAGAGGGGATTAGCCTCTAATCAAAATTAAAGAAGGATTAGAAGATTTTGGAGGAAATTGGCAAAGTTTTGGGCAAAAAATAAATAAATTATTTATTTTGGGATTTTTGGTCAATTTATTAATTAAATAATTAATAAATAGGGGAATGATGTTTAAATAAGATTTAAACATTTTTGGGAGGGATTCCTTAATTAAATATTTTTAATTAAGGTAAAGGGATTTAATGATATAAAAATTAATTAATTAATTAATTAATTAATTAATTAATAAATGATGATGTCATCAGGAATTTTTTTAAAAATAAAAAATACTTTATTTTCTAAAGGATTTTTAGGTGCATACACTAATACACTAAAACAAACCCCTAGCCTCCATTATCCAACTAAAGATTTTGAATCCCCAGAACTAAAGAATTAATAATGAGTAAGAGTGGCCGTAAAATTAAAATCATAATGTAAATATTATAGTTCATTGAAACTAAATATTGACAGAATAATTTATTTAACCATCTAACAATTTTTGTTTTTTGGCAAAACTTTATATTTATATTAATAATAATCAACTAGTTCAAAAGGGCTCCCAGAGAAAGAACCAGGAAAGAAAATTCTATTCATGACCCATCAAAATACAAATATGAGGTCTAGATTAAGAGAAAATATCTAGAGACCCCAAGACCCCCCAAGGCCATGAAAAGCCTGATTATAATGCATAGGGGCATCCCAAATACAAAGAAGGCCTACCCCAATGACATTAGAGAACCCCCCATTACAAAAAAATTCAAAGAGCCCCCAAAAAAGTATCTAGTAGCAGATATTACATGATATTGAATATGAAAAAACCTAAGCTACCCCAATCCACAATCCGATTTAAAATCCGGTTATACAATATCTTGATTACATTATGAGATCACCTTGATATAGGGGATTGAGCTTCAAAGGAAAAGAAGCATGTCAGCCGAGATGATATAAGGAAAATCATGGAAGATTGTGAAGGCAATAATGTACAAAATATGTCAGCAACTAGACAAAAGTAGATGCCCCATGAACCGTAGAGGTCATGCAAAAATAGGAGTAGTCCACATAGTAACCTGAATATGATATGAAATGAAACATTTGCAGGATAATTATTAGTACAAAAAGAGACCAAAGAAAAAACATGAGAGAAATTATGGAAGACCTCCACAACCAAACTGTGAAGGGGGAGTGAAGAACAAAGAACTCCACAAATGATTTTCTTGACTATGTAAAACAACCTCCGAACCCAAGGCATTTAGTGAGGAGTCAGAGGAAGAAAAAGAGTCACCAGCACAATAAACCACACCTAGAGCAGGAATATCTAGGGAACCAGGGCCAACATTATGTGAAGAAAGATTACCACCCACCGTAGAAGAAGAAACTACTAATGGAAACAAAGCACGGGCGTGAGACATTAAACCCAAAATAACATAAGTTCTTGCAAAGGCCTTACTTCTATAGCCCGACATGAGAGGAACCCTGTTAAGGGCACAGTCAAGAGGCATAATGGCAGAAGATGCAATGCAATCTTTAATTGCAGCTAACAACATTAAAAACTTATTAGAATTAAATAGTAAGTGTCATGGAAATATTCCACCAATATAGGCACCACCATGCCAGAAGTTGTAACCTTGCACCACTGAAAGAAAACTGTTGTTTTGAAGAAAGATAGGTAAAATGACTGCATTCGAAACTTTACACAACAAAGATCAAGATTGAGATATGTTGAGTAGGTTAGAACAAAAAATGGAGAGTAATTGGGAAGGGAAGATGATCCTTTTAAACCATGGATACAGAACCAAATCACTTGCAACATTTTGGGCAGTGAATAATAAAGATGGAAGCCAAAGAGTCATCGTATATAGTACCTTCAAATAGAATTTCTAGCTTAGATGGTTTAAAGAAAACTCGAAGGTTGAAGGGACTAAATTCATCAAAGTACCTGTTAGCAACCATGAGAAGAAAACTGGAAAGGTATGTGAAAATAAAGTCGAACAACAACATTTATAGAGAGAAAAATTCATATAAGGAAAGATGAGCCTTTAATAGAATGAATGCAACAGCCTTTTAGTTCGCCCCGTACAGGGAATGTAGTACCCCGCCCATAGTTCACTTTTAGATTTCTTTATGTTTCAATGTTTGACCAAATTCTTTTAGGTCACTTTTGATGTGATCGATTATTATGTTGATAAATGAAGATTATGGTTTTATGTTCATTGAATGTGTATTAGGTTATTGCATAGATTAGATATTGATATCATTTGATGTTATGTTTATGTTTTATATTGATTTATGGTACTGATCCCATACTAGCATGCGTATGGTTGTCATGTGTTTGCATCAGTTTGACGTGTTTGTTTGGTAGAGGACGGAGGCATAGTTACTCGCTTAGTCGAGATCCACACGACTGATCGTACCCTATCATTGTTTGTCATATATTATTGTATGTACATGCTTCATCTTGTGGTGACAAGTTTGCAGGTACAGGGCATCATCTTCCCTGAATTGGCAGGAGTGAGCGTGCCCACAAACATTCATCTCAATGGTAAAAAGGGGAGATAATACACAGATCCAAACCCTAAACCTAAGCCTTATTGTCCTAGGATTGGACAAGTGTCAGTCTTACTACCATACCCGAATTCATCTGGTTGGCATGAATTTGTGGATCCCTTCTCCCGTGTTTGTTTGATTTAATTGTGTTTGATTTTTACTCTGCGTGATTCAATTGATTTATGATTATGTGGGTGATTATTAATTTATTGATTATAGTTGAATTATGTTAATTTAGATTTATTTTATGTGAATATCAATGTTAGGTGCATAGTTGAATTTAATGTTTAATTATGTTTCTAGGATTTAATTGGGAGAATTAAATTAAAGTTAATTATTTAAGTATTGGAAATTAATATTGATTATGTCCTAAGTTTAATATGATGAAATTTAATTAAAATCAAATAATTGATTATTTGGATTTAATTGAGTATTTTATTGATAATTAGATTTTATTATGTTTGTGAGTATTATTAAATGATTAAATAATTAATTGCATGAATTCATGATGCATTAAGTATTTAATTTATTTAATAATAGATTTTATTATTAACATGTGCTTTATTGAGTTGTGCACAATTATATTTATTTTTAATTATTTATTGGTAATTTCTCTCAACAAAGTGGGAGAGTTGGATTAGGAGTTCTTTGTGTGAGTCATCTAGGGTTTTGCATGTTTAGTGGAATTGATTCCCAAACAGAGGGAGTTTGCATTCATTTGGAGTTAATCAAGTTGTTGGAGCATTTTTGGAGAGAGAGAGCTTTTTGAGTTTTGTGTGCTTTCTTGTGTTCTTGAGCTTTTGGTGTGTGTGCTTGAATTCTAGGTGAAGGTTGCTTGCACTTGGATTTGGGATTGTATGCACTATGTTTTAGATTTGTAGGTGGAGCTTTTCTGTTGTTAAATCTAAGGGTTTCAACATTCTACAGGAAATCTTATTCAGTATTTAGCATTGGAATTGAGGTAGGGATTTGTGAAGTTTTCTTGTGAATTCATTAGTAGTTCTTTCTGCAATTTCTCTATGTTTGTTTCAGTTTATAGATTAAGATCTATTTTCTATTACGCTTTAAATTTGAGGATTAGAAAACTCATTAGTATGTTATTTCATAATTTTATATTAACTTGGCACAGAAGGGTTATGCTCTCCAAATTTGGAGAGAAAATTCATCCTAGAACACCTAGAAAATGAAAAATTAAACTCTCTATAGTTAGTTCTATAGTATGAATAAATTAAATAATTGGGTTGTCTTCAAAAATTCATTTTGAGTGGAAATTTGTCATTTCGGGTGAAAAATACAACTCTCTGTCAAAAATGATAGTAAAAAGAAAATATACACCAGTAATTAAACTTTGCTTTCTATTGATGGGAAAGTAACATTAGTGAATGTTAATATATATTTATAATACATTTGTGTTAAAAAAACAATTTAGATTAAAGACAAAATTTGCCCAATCATTATTAGGCCTGTACATTTCCGTTATCGAAAATAGTGCCTTTAATAATGCATATGCTTAAAAAAAATAAATAAATTATGTTTTTAGAAAGTTGTTGTTTTAGTATAAAACAAAGTTAAAATTACATTGAATGTAAGATTCTTAGTTTTCAAAATTTGTGTTGTAAAATTTTATTAAATAAAAATTATGGAAAAATGGTTTTTAAAAAATATTATGTTATTTTAAATTTTTTTTTGAATTGATTAAGGGAGGGCATGGGTCCCAACCCCGTACCCCCCTTGTCCGCATTTCTGCGCTGCAGGGCACGACGTTGCAATGCAGGGCACTGCAGACCATGCATCACAGCGTTGCAGTGCCACCGTGAGCATGCACCACGGCAGTGGGGTACGCCCACTCCACCCACTTTGCTATTAATAAATTTATTTAGTGTTTTATGAATTTTCGGTTAATTAAAATTTATTCAAAATTTTTGTTATATTAAGTTTCATTTTTAATATATGATTGTATTTATTTAATTTATATTTATGTAATTTTTGAATTGTTTAGATTATAATATATTTAATCTATGAATTATTTAATTTATATTATTTTTAATATATAAGTTAATTAATTTATATTTTATTTATTTTATAACTTATTTAATGGTAGATTAATGAATATGAGCAAATTTTTGTTTATAAATTAATTTGTTTTAACTTTCAAAGTGAGCATTAGGTTTTGTTTATGCAAACTCACTTTTATTATATGTTTATGGACTAAATTAGGTAATTGTATTAAGGGTGAATTAGTACTTAAATCTTATATAGTTCTTTGTGAAATTTGATATTATACATAAATCAATTAGTTGAAGGATGTCTTTTGTAGAGTTTTGAGTCGGATGTTTAAATCAAAATTTACATTATTAGATTGGGATTAAAATCTTTTGGCATTCATGAAGTAACATTAGCTATTTTTCTACTGAAATTAAGCATTTTCATTATGTTGGATTCTTAGATACTTATTAGGAAATTTGCCTTACTTATGTTATTATTGGAATGATTATTTTTAGAATCTCCTAGTAGACCTTATTCTTGAAATTCAAATATGATGATTATGGAACGTATTTGATTATAGTTTTATTTGAGTTCAAAATGGCGTGAGTGTTGTATTCTTCGTGTTCTCTTTTACATTATGGGTTGTCGGATTCTAGATGACCTAGGAAAAATTAAAGAGGGTAGGGTATGTGTCAGATGTTTACATTATCAGTTATGTTTGGTGTGTGTGTACTCTATCTGATTATCACTCCTATTTGACCATTGGGCTCATGTTTTATTGTATTCTTTTTGTGGTATCTCTCAAGCCATATCTAGTTATTTTGTGTGAAAATGGATATGAGGTTACGTAGTTGTATACCTGATTAGATCTAGGAGAGATCTATGAGCCTAGGGTAGTTTACCTAGATATGTAATAGGAGGTGGCTTGCAATAAGCGTCGGGGCCCTCAAGTGGCTACCAGGATCACTTATTGTAAGTTTTTAATAATCAAGTGATAACTTAATATAATTAAAGGGAAATAAATGAACCTAATAAGATATGAGTCCTCACCCAGGTGTTAGTGCTAGTACAGATTAAGATGGGTTGAGAAGATGACTGGGCCCCTTTTAAGGGATGAGTTGGCATAGTTGATGACTTTGTCAGTATGAGAGGTCATTGATACTGTGTAAGGTCACTTGGGTGTCAGGATCCAGAGAGATTACCAAGACAAAACTCAAGGGTTAGACGTACATGATGACACCTTCCTATGCATAGTCTGGTTATTCTACATGCGTCAGTTGCCTCTAGTTTAGTGAGTTGTACCTTTATCTTTATCATGTTGTGTTTTGAGTTAGAGTGCTTTCAAGATCCTTCTGCTTAGAGTTTAGCCTTGTTTTGTATTGGTTATCCGATTGGGTTTTGTGATTATCTCCTCAACACGGTGGGGTAGGCCTTTGTGGTCCTACACAGATGGGTGGTAGTGATTCTTTACCATTTGAGATTCGACGTCCTTGTGCCGATGCTTGATGGTGGTCCTACAGATGGTTTCCTTGTGATGCTTCTTCTTTGATATTTCTTTCTTATCTTAATTATTTGTAAACTTGTATTAGAGTATCGCATGTGATACCTAATCTGAACATTGTACTTTTATAGTTAGATTTATTACTACATACCCTGTGACATGTGCAGTGGATGTTAGTTTATTTGGATATCATGGAAGTCCATGAGGATTGTATTTATTGTTATATCATGTAATTGTAATTTATAAGTTATGGAATCTTTTATTGATGTTAATTCTAGTTGTGTTTTATTGTTATGTAATTCTACGTCAAGAAACCCTTGAGTCTTGTAATCTGTGTTGGATGATGTTTCAATGTGAGTAAATGGTAATTTCTTTCACACTGTTATTTATCTTGTTTGTTAACTTTAGAAAAATAAAATTATTCACCAAACTTAGTAGCATGTTTTAGGTTAAATTCTCTTGGGTTCCCTGGCGGGGCGTTACATATGGTATTAGAGCAGGGTTTCTACACTGGGAACTCTGGGTATGTACGCCTATTAGGTTTTGTGTGGTCTAAACTTGAAACTAAACATAGACATATAACATTTTGTTTTCAGACCATTACTTTATGATTATGTTTTCTTTTGATTTGATTGAGGTTTGTTGAGAGTTGTTGTTGGATCTCTAATGTTGTAGGAATTATGGCTGTGACTAGATCCACTAGAGCTCAAGGTAGAGGTCATGCTAGTAACCATGGAAGGGGTAGACAACCCAGCCCTTCTACAAGTGTGAGTCAGGGGAGTCACCACCGGTAGTCTAGGGGTGAGCAGAGAGAGGACCATCAGGATGATCCTGATATGAGACAAATCTTACATGTGACTCTTAATCATCTTGGTCCTGAGCAAGACAGAGTAGAGCAGGCTAGAGAGAGGTCTAGGAGTGCTCCCAAGAGGAACTTCTCAGTTGATTTTACAGTGGTCGCAGCTAACCACATGAGGGATCTGATGAGAGGGTGACCCATTCCCTTTGATGGGAAAGGTACTGGTTTAGAGGCAGAGACATGGTTGATAGCCTTAGAGCGGAGTTTCACCATGTATCCCTTTAGTAGAAATACTAAACCCGAGTATGTGAATATGCAACTTACAGATCTTTCTACTATATGGTGGAGGTTAGAGGAGGAGAAGCTAGGGTTCTAGATAGACATTGTCACTTGGGTGTTATTTCTGGAACACTTTTGAGATCTCTTCTTATCAGATCAGTGGAGGCGACAGAGAGTAGATGAGTTTCATAATCTGAGACAGTTGACCTTGTCGGTAGGAGAGTATGAGTGTCAGTTTTTCAAGCTCAAACCATATGCTGGATTCGGACAGGATATAGCTCTCCTAGTTCAACACTTTGTGAGGGGACTAAATGCACACATCATTGGAGAGGTCCTACTATTTGAGCCTAAGACCCTTCAGGAGGTGGTCATTAAGGCCACCCTTATAGAGATGAGCCTTGCTTTAGGTCATGGTAGTCAGAGAGGTGCCTAGCCTAGTGGTTCCAGGGGGAATCAGTCCTAGAGGAATGAGAATTTTCAGAATCCTTCTACCTTCTTGTAAGGTAATCAGGATCGACAGGATAAGAAATTTTTCCATGGTAGTAGTGGTGGTTCTCAGTCAGGGAACTATCACAACTAGCAGCGTAGTTTTCCTATGCAGGTGGATCAGCAACCCCAGGGTTTTGGTGGTAAAGATGGTTGTTTTTCTTGCGGGCAACATGGCCACATTGTGGTCAATTGTCCTAAACATTTGACACAGTTTTTAGGACAGAGGTCAGTAGCTTTTGAGCCTACAGTGGGAGATGCTGGTAGATCTCATGGAGCCTTTGCAATAGGGAATGATCCTCAGTGTTCAAATCCTAAGGAAGGGAAAGGTCCGATGGGGCCTACTCAGTGATCTTTGTTTTGGTTTTCTCTTCAGTGCAGTGATAGTTTATGGGACTTCCATCCCTACTTGCTCCAGGCTTCTAGGAGTAAGCCTAATTCTAGGGGGGGTGGATGTAGTACCCCACTCGTAGTTCACTTTTAGATTTCTTTATGTTTCAATGTTTGACCAAATTCTTTTAGGTCACCTTTGATGTGATTGATTATTATGTTATAAATGAAGATTATGGTTTTCTGTTCATTGAATGTGTATCATGTTATTGCATAGATTAGATGTTGATATCATTTGATGTTATGTTTATGTTTTATATTAATTTATGGTATTGATCCCATACTGGCATGTGTATGGTTGTCATGTGTTTGCATCTATTTGACGTGTTTGTTTGGTAGAGGATGGAGGCATAGTTACTTGCTTAGTTGAGATCCACATGACTGGCCGTACCCTTTCATTGTTTGTCATATATTATTGTATGTACATGCTTCATCTTGTGGTGACAGGTTCATAGGTACAGGGCATCATCTTCCCTGAATTGGCAGGAGTGAGCGTGCCCACAAACATTCATCTCAATGGTAAAGAGGGGAGATAATACACAGACCCAAACCCTAAACCTAAGCCTTATTGTCCTAGGATTGGACAAGTGTCAGTCTTACTACCCTACCTGAATTCATCTGGTTGGCATGAATTCGTGGATCCCTTCTCCTGTGTTTGTTTGATTTAATTGTGTTTGATTTTTACTCTGCGTGATTCAGCTGATTTATGATTATGTGGGTGATTATTAATTTATTGATTATAGTTGAATTATGTTAATTTAGATTTATTTTATGTGAATATCAATGTTAGGTGCATAGTTGAATTTAATGTTTAATTATGTTTCTAGGATTTAATTGGGAGAATTAAATTAAAGTTAATTATTTAAGTATTGGAAATTAATATTGATTATGTCCTAAGTTTAATATGATGAAATTTAATTAAAATCAAATAATTGATTATTTGGATTTAATTGAGTATTTTATTGAGAATTGGATTTTATTATGTTTGTGAGTATTATTAAATGATTAAATAATTAATTGCATGAATTCATGATGCATTAAGTATTTAATTTATTTAATAATAGATTTTATTATTAACATGTGCTTTATTGAGTTGTGCACAATTATATTTATTTTTAATTATTTATTGGTAATTTCTCTCAACAAAGTGGGAGAGTTGGATTAGGAGTTCTTTGTGTGAGTCATCTAGGGTTTTGCATGTTTAGTGGAATTGATTCTCAAACAGAGGGAGTTTGCATTCATTTGGAGTTAATCAAGTTGTTGGAGCATTTTTGGAGAGAGAGAGCTTTTTGAGTTTTGTGTGCTTTCTTGTGTTCTTGAGCTTTTGGTGTGTGTGCTTGAATTCTGGGTGAAGGTTGCTTGCACTTGGATTTGGGATTGTATGCACTGTGTTTCAAATTTGCAGGTGGAACTTTTTTGTTGTCAAATCTAAGGGTTTCAACATTCTACAGGCAATCTTATTCAGTATTTAGCATTGGAATTGAGGTAGGGATTTGTGGAGTTTTCTTGTGAATTCATCAATAGTTCTTTCAAAAATTTCTCTATGTTTTAGTTTATAGATTAAGATCTATTTTCTATTATGCTTTAAATTTGAGGATTAGAAAACTCATTAGTATGTTATTTCATATTTTTATATTAACTTGGCATAGTAGGGTTATGCTGTCCAAATTTGGAGAGAAAATTCATCCTAGAACACCTAGAAAATGAAAAATTAAACTCTCTATAGTTAGTTCTATAGTATGAATAAATTAAATAATTGGGTTGTCTTCAAAAATTCATTTTGAGTGGAAATTTGTCATTCTGGGTGAAAAATACAACTCTCTGTAAAAAATGACAGTAAAAAGAAAATATACACCAGTAATTAAACTTTGCTTTCTATTGATGGGAAAGTAACATTAGTGAATGTTAATATATATTTATAATACATTTGTGTTAAAAAAACAATTTAGATTAAAGACAAAATTTGCCCATGTGTGTTGAAAGAATCAAATTTTTATTTCTGGAAAATCATTATCAGGCCTGTACATTTCCATTTTCAGAAATAGTGCCTTTAATAATGCATATGCTTAAAAAAAAAAATATATAGATTATGTTTTCAGAAAGTTGTTGTTTTAGTATAAAACAAAGTTAAAATTACATTGAATGTAAGATTCTTAGTTTTCAAAATTTGTGTTGTAAAATTTTATTAAATAAAAATAATGGAAAAATGGTTTTTAAAAAATATTATGTTATTTTAAATTTTTTTTTGAATTGATTAAGGGAGGGCATGGGTCCCAACCCCGTACCCCACCTGTCCGCGTGTCTGCACTGCAGGGCACAATGCTGCAGTGTAGGGCACTGTAGACCATGTATCACGACACTGCAGCGCCATCGTGAGCGTGCACCATGGCAGTGGGGTATGCCCACTCCACCCACTTTGCTATTAATAAATTTATTTAGTGTTTTATGAATTTTCGATTAGTTAAAATTTATTCAAAATTTTTGTTATATTAAGTTTCATTTTTAATATATGATTGTATTTATTTAATTTATATTTATGTAATTTTTGAATTGTTTAGATTATAATATATTTAATCTATGAATTATTTAATTTATATTATTTTTAATATATAAGTTAATTAATTTATATTTTATTTATTTTATAATTTATTTAATGGTAGATTAATGAATATGAGCAAATTTTTGTTTATAAATTAATTTGTTTTAACTTTCAAAGTGGGCATTAGGTTTTGTTTATGCAAACTCACTTTTATTATATGTTTATGGACTAAATTAGGTAATTGTATTAAGGGTGAATTAGTACTTAAATCTTATATAGTTCTTTGTGAAATTTGATATTATACATAAATCAACTAGTTGAAGGATGTCTTTTGTAGAGTTTTGAGTCGGATGTTTAAATCAAAATTTACATTATTAGATTGGGATTAAAATCTTTTGGCATTCATGAAGTAACATTATCTATTTTTCTACTAAAATTGGGCATTTTCATTATGTTGGATTCTTAGATACTTATTAGGAAATTTGCCTTATGTTATTATTGGAATGATTATTTTCAGAATTTCCTAGTAGACCTTATTCTTGAAATTCAAATATGATGATTATGGAACGTATTTGATTATAGTTTTATTTCAGTTTGAAATGGCGTGAGTGTTGTATTCTTCATGTTCTCTTTTACATTATGGGTTGTCGGGTTCTAGATGACCTAGGGAAAAATACATAGGGTAGGGTATGTGTCAGATGTTCATGTTATCAGTTATGTTTGGTGTGTGTGTACTCTATCTGATTATTACTCCTGTTTGACCATTGGGCTCATGTTTTACTGTATTCTTTTTGTGGTATCTCTGTAGCCATATCTAGTTATTTTGTGTGAAAATGGATATGAGGTCATGTAGTTGTATACCTGATTAGATCTAGGAGAGATCTGTGAGCCTAGGGTAGTTTACCTAGATATGTAATAGGAGGTGGCTTGCAATAAGCGCCAGGGCCCTCAAGTGGCTACCAGGATCACTTATTGTAAGTTTTTAATAATCAAGTGATAACTTAATATAATTAAAGGGAAATAAATGAACCTAATAAGATATGAGTCCTCACCCAGGTGTTAGTGCTAGTACAGACTAAGATGGGTTGAGAAGATGACTAGGCCCCTTTTAAGGGATGAGTTGGCATAGTTGATGACTTTGTCAGTATGAGAGGTCATTGATACCGTGTAAGGTCACTTGGGTGTCGGGATCCAGAGAGATTACCAGGATAAAACTCAAGGGTTAGACGTACATGATGACACCTTCCTATGCATAGTCTGGTTATTCTACATGTGTCGATTGCCTTTGGTTTAGTGAGTTGTAACTTTATCTTTATCATGTTGTGTTTTGAGTTAGAGTGCTTTCAGGATCCTTCTACTTAGAGTTTATCCTTGTTTTGTATTGGTTATCCGATTGGGGTTTTTGATTATCTCCTCAGCACGGTGGGGTAGGCCTTTGTGGTTCTACATGGACGGGTGGTAGTGATTCTTTACCATTTGAGATTTGACATCCTTGTGCCATTGCTTGATGGTGGTCCTGCAGATGGTTTCCTTGTGATGCTTCTTCTCTGATATTTCTTTCTTATCTTCATTATTTGTAAACTTGTATTAGAGTATCGCATGTGATACCTAATCTGAACATTGTACTTTTATAGTTAGATTTATTAGTACATACCCTGTGACATGTGCAATGGATGTCAGTTTATTTGGATATCATGGAAGTCCATGAGGATTGTATTTATTATTATATCATGTAATTGTAATTTATAAGTTATGGAATCCTTTATTGATGTTAGTTCTAGTCGTGTTTTATTCTTACGTAATTCTATGTCAAGGAACCCTTGAGTCTTGTAATCTATGTTGGATGATGTTTCAATGTGAGTAAATGGTAATTGCTTCTGTACTGTTGTTTATCTTGTTTGTTAACTTTAGAAAAATAAAATTATTCACCAAACTTAGTAGCATGTTTTAGGTTAAATTCTCTTGGGTTCCCTGGTGGGGCATTACAGGGAATTAATGATCAATAGGAAATAAAATTTTCTACACAAGAGAGATAGCTTTAAGAATTAATGCAATGAAGCAACCGATAAGATATCCTACACACTAAAAATTTGTATAATGATTAGAGCATACAAGGAATAAATGAAGTGCATAAGATATGATATGCCGCATGTGTGAACAAATAAAAAAGTACTCATTAATTGGCACAACTTGAAAGGGCATCTTGTTCATTTAATGATTGGCATAAACATTAGTACACCCTAAAAAAGTAATCAAATTAACACCAGACTAAATGCACATGTGGGGAAAAGGATAAGTTAGACTGATTCATCAGAAATTAAATAAAAAATTTGAGGGAATGAAGTCAAGGAAATTGAATCAGAGGGATAAGAGAAATCAATCCCATCAGTGCCTTGGTTAGAAAGCATGTCTGCTAGTTTATTTCCCTCTCTAAAAATGTGGGAAACATAGCATTCAGGTAGCGAATCAAGAAGAGACCAAATTTGGGATAAAATGTAGTGAATATGTCTTGCAAAAGATAACCTTTTCACACAAGCATTTATAATTACTGAAAAATCACCTTCAATGTGAAGGGACTTAATATTCAATTTTTTTACAGCCGTAAGACCATACAAAAGTGCATAAGCTTCTACCAAATTATTAGTCCCTGATGGAATAGGACAGACCTAAAAAAAAGGGGAGAACCATGTGAATCCTAAAAAATAAAGCTGATACTAGATTTTCTTGGGTTTCCTCTCGAGGAACCATCAAAGTTTAGTTTAATAAAGCCATGTTGAGGAGGAGACCATATAATTGAGGTTCTAGTTTGAAGTCTATATTTAGGTCAGAGAGGAAAAGGTAGAGAAGTGAAAACCTGCCCCTTCCATTTTTGCATAATGATTTGATCCCAAGAAAAAAATCCCTGATTACCCCTAAACTTAGAAGTATAAGCATTTGAGACCTCAACAATAGATTAATGAAGTCTATTCAAGATTTCATCCAATGATAAGACAGTATTGCGAAATATTCTTTTGTTTCTCTCCCACCAAATGGACCAAAAAATGAGAGAAGGAGCACAGATCCAAATACAAGAAAACATAGACTTGGAAAATAATGCTGGCCAAGATTGAAACAAATCCCAAATAGTACAAGGGAGAGGCATAGAGAGATCAAGTTTATTCATAATGAAAGTCCAACAATTTTGAGCAAAAGGGCAATTCAGGTAAAGATGATCAGTTGAATCCTGATCTTGACCACAGAGGACACATTGAAAGACATTGGCAATATTAAGTCTAGCCAACCTTTCATTGGTAAGGACACGGTTTTTAAGAATGAGCCATGAGAAACAACCTTCTTTAGGAAGAATTGAACTGCGCCAACAAAAGAGATAACCTCTATGTTTGTGTTTATTATGCTGATAAGACTAAGCCACCTCATAGCCAGCTTAACTGAGAAGTTTCCATTAGGGGATGGGGCCCAAAAGAGACAATCAGGGGCTCTAGAAAGGATAATAAATTGATCAGAAAGAAACTAGTTAGCACATTTGTCAACTTGAGGATTGATAGGGAGAGAAGCAAAATCTTTCCAAATAACTAACCCCGAATAAATATACACTGCGGATGCATAATAAATTAACTTATGAACCCAATGCAAGGAAGCCACTTCCCAAATATCTAAAAAAGGTTGAATGGTATTCAAGGGTGGCAAGGCATTCCATGAATCAAGCCAGAAATTAACTAGTTCCCCATTATGTACTTCACAGGACACAAAAGAAGTGATAATATGCCTGGATTTAATCATAAAGTCCCAAATAGCCAATCCTTTTGGAGGGTCAAGTACAAATATAATTCTGGAAGGATCTAGGTCATCCAAATATTTTTCTTGCATCATCTTGTAACATTTGATATTAGGTTGGGTATACATTTTCCAAACCAGCTTACCACCAAAGGCAAGATTTCAAGAAGACAAGTTATGCAGCCCCACACCACCTGTGGATAAGAAATCAGACATATCTGATAGAGATACAAGGGGTATCTTCTTTTCTCCACTCATGTTAGTTGTCCAAAGGAAATCCCAAATAATATTTTTAATTTGATTAAGGATTGATTTAGGTGCTTGGAGGATTGAAAAATAATAATTAGGGATTGCTGAAAAAATAGTTTTAATTAATAAGATCCTACCATAGGGAGAGCCATCTAGCTTTCCAAGCCAAGACTCTAGATTTGATACGACTTACTACTAAATGCCAATAGGTAGATTTATTTGAGCCTGTAAAAAAAGGAATTCCTAAGTAAGTGGATGGGAGATCATCCAAAGGGAATTATAGCACTCTAACAATTTTATCAAGAATTTTTGGTTATGTATTAAAAATATAAACCTTAGACTTGTGGATATTGATTTTTTGACCAGAAACTAAAGTATAAAGATCCATCACCTTTTTAACCTGCTTTGCTTCTTGTATAGAAGCTTTCCCAAACAAAAGTGTGTCATCAACAAACAATGAATGTGTGACTGAGATGGAGGGTACCAATAATGGGTACACCTAGCCACAACCTAGAAGCATGAGAGGAAATAATAGAATGACTCAAAGATTCTGCCATAATGATAAAAAGAAAGGGGGACAATAGATCACCTTTCCTGACACCTTGATATGATGGAAAAAAACCCATTGGTGAACCATTAATTAAAATTGAAAAATAAGCTCTAGAAATGCAAGCTTTAACCCATTTACACCATTTCTTTGAAAAACCAAATTTAAGTAGAACTTGAAATAGGAAATCCCAATTAAACCTATCATAGGCTTTCATCATGTCCAATTTAATGACAAAAGAAGGAATGAAATGGTGGTTAATGGAGTGCAAAGTTACTTGCGCAAGAATATCCCCATCTATAGTCTCTCTACCTGGAACAAAACCACCTTGTTCTAGTGACACAATCCTAGGGATAATGTGTTGCAATTGTAAGTAAATACCTTGGTGATGATTTTGTAAATGGTATTACATAGTGAAATAGGACAAAATTCAACAAAGGTCTAAGGGTCACTGTTCTTGGGGATAAGGATGAGATTTGTGGTATTAAAGGATTTAAGCATAACTGAATTCTTTCTAGATTCTTCCAACACAACCAAAAGGTCAAAATAGATGACATCCCAAGTTTTTTGAAAAAAGAGGCCAATAAAACCATCTGGGCTAGGGGCTTTGTCAGGAGATAATGAAAAAACACCTGATTTGACTTCTGAAAGGGTAAATGGTGCCATCAAAAGAAGGTTATCTTGAGGTGTGACATAATGAGGGATTGAATTAAGTACATCATTTAACCTATCATCATTAGGTTGGGAGGAAGGTGGTGGAGAGAGAAGGTTTGAAAAAAATTTAACCCATTCTTGATGAATATCTTCAATTTTAGAAAATGTATTTCCAGAATCATCTCTAATGGAAAATATTGACTTGGCTGCCTTCTTCTGCTTTACTGAAGCATGAAAAAACTTAGTATTCTAATCTCTTAATTGTAACCAAAGTTCATGTGACTTCTGCCTCCAATACTCTTCCTCTCTAGCACATAGCTCAGCCCACTCAACCTGAAGAAGTTTCTATTCCTCATAAGATTGGGGATCTAAGCCATTACTTATAATATGCTGATTAATCTCAGCCAAGTCTTTTTCCAATTTAGATTTCTGATCAAAGATGTTTTAAAATACATTAATATTCCATGCTTTAATCACATTCTTGACATATTGCATCTTTTTGGAGAGCTGGAACATCATGGAACCCTCCACTGGAGGAGAAGATAGCCACCATTATTTAAGAAAAGATTCAAATAGTGGATGTCTAAACCAAACAGATTCAAATTTAAAAGAGGATTTAATAGAAGTTGGGACATGCACAAAAGAAGTTTCAATCAAAAGATGTATGGGGAAATGATCTGAGTCAGAGAAAGGTAATATATCAAGAGAAAAAGTGAAGTTCTCCAATTTCCAAAGTTGTGATGCCAGGACTCTATCCAGTCTAACTGCTATTTGCAAAAAACCTAATCTACAGTTGGTCCATGTATAGGAACCATTTCAGGGAGTAATATCAAAGAGATCATTATCTTGCACAAAGTTATTAAAATCAAGGACTATACAAATTGGGGGAGAAATTCCTCCTTTTTTATCATTAAAACCCAAAGTAGCATTAAAATCTCCTGCTAACAAAAATTTTAAATTAGGGAATTGTTGAATAGTGTCGGTTAGAGATTGCCAAAGATGCAACTTAGAAGCTGAGGAAGTGGGACCATAACTATTAATTATAAAGAAGGATATATTAAAATGCTTAACACTAACTAACTACCAGTTATATCTAGCTTATAGTAGAAAAATTGATATATTCTTAGCATCCCAGAGAATGGCTAACCCTCTAGATGCACCTATTGCTGGAACATAATCACTTTTCCATGCAGACCATTTACCAACAGAAGCTTTGAAATTATCAGCAGAAAGTTTAGTTTCTTGTAGAAGAATAACATCACAAAGAGAAGAATCAAGCCTCTACTTAATTCTATGTCTCTTGTCAGAGGCATTAATGCCTCTGACATTCCATGAGAGAATCTTCATTGCATACAAGGAGAAACCTTAGTCCTCTTTGTTGAGCTTCTTCTTGTACTGGAAAAAATACCATCAAAAGTAGACTGAACACCAGCCTCAATTTCCTCCAGAGCCTTCAAAACCTTAGATTTGTTAATATGATTTAGAAAAACAGAGAGGGGGGGGGGGGGGGGGGTGAATCAGTTGATCTCAGGTCCAGATGTATAAATTTTTTTTAAAAATCTTCAACTAATCAGATCCAATAACCAACAGCTTCTCGGTCATTACTGATTGCATAACAAAAACATATAATAGTGCACTCCACTTATCCAATAGTATCTAACTTGTAAAACACAAAAATGTTCAAACCAAAACATTCACACAAGTATTAACACTAGGATTTATAGGGGAAACCCAATTTGGGAAAAACCACTTTGTAATATGTTACTATTATGTTCACTCTTCTGAAGTGAGCTTGGTGAAAAGCCAACCCTGTCAAAGGTTACAAACACACTGTCAGGTGTGACCCGGTTAAAGGATTTAAACCACTCTATTAAAAGTGCACCTTGTTATAGGACTTACATACATCCCATTATAATGTAACCTCATTCAAAGGATTTATACAAATGACTATTAGGTCAACCTCTGTTAAAAGGATTTTGACTGATACAATGGTTAGAAAGTAACAGTAGTATTGATCTAAAAAACATACAATTAACTTTGTAAATATCAGATCCAATTCCATACACATGCTGGTTTACTGACTGTGAACCTTTACTATCTCCATCACTGATCTGCTCGAAAATCTCTTCAAGAAATCACACCACTTATCCTTCAGCCTTCTTTGCTTATATAGTCAATAACATCAACAACACTTTGAGCATCCTCTCCTCTGTTAACATCATGCTTATGTTTCCTTAATACTTCCTCAATTAGGTCAATACATCTTTTGCCTCTTAATCTCCTTCGTAGATCTTAGGGTTAGGTCAGATTCATCGAATCCTTCCAACTTTATGTTCTTCGACTATCATTTTAGAAATATCTCAAATCTCTTAATAGATTTATAATAAAATGTTTTACAGTGCATAAAATGCTTTTGTACAATCAATAAATAAAGTCAACATGTTTTACATAATCCAAGAATTCAACTATGTCGGCTGGAAATATGAATTCTTCCTCAAATACAAATTACTGACGCTCATTCAATACAGTGTTCAATTCCTCGGTCTTCATTAGAAAGCTTGATCACCTCAAAAACTGTTTCCTCAGCTAATACTGTCTTCCTCGACAATTAACTGATGTTCGGTCAACACTGAATTTACTTGGCATATACTAGCTTGATTGACACTAACATCACTTGGTTTAAACTAGATTTCTTCACTTTTTCTCAGTTAAGCCTACCAGTTTAGTCTTCGTTCTTACTTAGATAAACAATACATTATCTTATCATTGTGCCACATAATCAAGTACTCATTGAAGTATCAAGATAGCTCAACCTTTCCTTAGGTGCTATTGTTACCAACCTTGCCTATCCCTTTCACAACAATCAAATAGATATAGTACTTTCTTAAATAGCAATAGTCTTACCAATTAAGATTTGACATCAATGACAATACAACAATTGCTTCAATTGCAGTTTCCAACAAGATTTTCTACCTCTCGATTTGGGCATAACTGTGTTTGATTTAGAACACAGGGGAGTTTGCACAATAGACAACATTGTCACTTGCTTATCTTGAAAGTCCTTATAATCATCTGTAAGGGGGAAATCAAAATGCTACTCTGAAGCCTTATTCAAAGAAGAGGAAGAGTGCATCACATTGTTAAGGGAATAATTTTGGAAGTCGGAGTGATCAGTTACCTGAGAAGAGATATTTTTCTCCTTGGGAAGGTCTTCAGTTGTTAATTTGGTTAGACAATCATCTTGGGAATCATGAAAAAGTGAAGGGGCCACTATAGCATCAAGGTCTTCAAATGATTGAAGATTAGGATGAAAAGGAAAAGAAACAGCCGGAATAACTTTAGTAGACATGAGATCAACGTGTTCAAAAGTCAGCTTGAAAAATTTAAGAGGATCATGGGAGAACATAAGTTTATTGACAATGAAATCCATTAATGAGAGATCTAGAGGCTTAGGATCTGAATGTGGAACATAAATTGGGGCTTTCTGAATTACTACTTGAGAAAAATCAAGACCTTTAAATAGGGAAGCAATAACAGGCAGGTATAATTGTAGCATTCCAACAAAAGAGTTCAAAAGTGGGCAGTTGGTATTTAGAGGGGAAATTTGGCCTGCACAATAGATCTGTAATGTGTTCAGAGATGGATGCACATTATGTGGTATATTTTCAAGAGTCTTCACATCTGTTCTCGGCAAAGAAGCATCCTTATTCATTAAATTTGGAGTACTTTCCATCATTTCAATACCTGATGAGGCTATTCTAGATTACGGGCTTCAAAAAATTTGGAAGGAAAGGTAGTACAATCCTTACAGATAGTTAGGGTTGAAGAATTGGGATCTTTACACTGATTTGTAAAATGTCCTAATAAATTAGCATATAAAGAAATAGTTTGTGCATCCTGAACATTAACAACCTGATGCCAAGTTCCCCACTTAGATTATAAGATAATGGCTTTGGGGAGTGGCTTGAGAGAGTCCAATAAAAGGCAACCCTGAATAGAATGATGAGGCTCTTCAAAGGGGAGAAGGTCATGATGAAGAAAAACCCCAAATTTATTTGTAATTGCTTCAACAATATCTAGATTTCTATATTCCAGGGGAAAACATGGCAACTCAAGCCAAAAGGGAAATAAGCACAAGTCGATTTATTCAATTTAAAATTAGGAACCTAAGGCAAAAGAGAGACCTCGTGTCCATTGCAGAACTAATACTTATTATGCAAAACATTACTATGATTAGCCTGAGAATCAAAACTTGCAACAAAAAAATTTGACCCATGATCCAGATAAAAAATATCAGAGAGACCAACCCAATTCGCAAATGCCTAGGAATGAAGATCTGAAATAGGAATGAAAGAATAGAGCCTAGCAATAATAGCCAGATCTTGCATGTGTGAAATATTGGACACCAGTAAACCCTCCTCCAAAACAAGCACAGGTTCAGAACCACTTACATTATGAGGGCATGTAGATGATCCATCATGTTGACGCATTGACTGTTGCTATAAATTAGAAATCTCAGGAACCCTTGGAGAAGGCTGACAGAGAGGGTTTTGAAGCAAATGAAGGATTCGAAGATCTAGGTTTATGTTGTTGAGGATGATGTGAATGCAAAAGATAAATCTATGGATTAAAACATGAACGAATGGGAATATTGTTGGGTGGAGAAACAAAAGTAGGAGATTTAATGGCCAGAGAGTTAGGCCATGAAACAAAGGAGGGAGCATTAGGGTTAAAGCTACCAATGCGATTTCCATTTCCAT